>MNCI01035988.1:0-10819 GCA_015680685.1 Gnetum montanum
TCTCATGCTTTTTGGCCTCGTTTTGCCTCATGCTAATTTCAATTGTTGATTTCTGACAAATCGTGTGGACCTCTTCCATTGAGAGGGTTTTATTCTCTCTAGCTAACCTATTTATGTCTTGGTTGACCCTCACAAGTTTTTCTCTTAACTAGTGGATGCTTTCCTCTAGAATGTTCTTTTGCTTCTTCACAGTGGTCAACCTGGAATTTTCTACGATGAGCCACTTATTCTCTTCTTTTATAGTGGTCAATGTCGTTTTGTATGCATGAGATTATGCATTAGTAGTAGAGGCATTCCAAATTACCTTCTCTTTCTCTTACTCAACATCTACTCTCTCCTTAGCTCAATTAGTTGCTTTGTCTTGAATTGTTCAAGTTGGTCTGGCTCAAAAATATGGGTGGGATCCCATTGTTCGGCTCTTAAGGTAGCCAGTGCTTCTTGTAATCTTTGTATTTCTACTTCCGCATGCTCTGCCCTACCTTCTATCATGCCTAATGATGGGATGTGATATCGCATGGGTCATGATATCTATAAACAAGAAGTAGCTCTCCCTTGTTTAGGATCATAGTTTAGATTGTAGTAAAAATCTGGTAGTTTGATCTTTCCAGAGTTAGATTATTTTTCCCGTGTCTACCTGTAGTGTGGTGAATGTAATTGTACGACATCCTTTATTCGAGTGTGACGTACTTGGACGTGCACATGACTGGTAATAAAGATCAAGATTACTTCATCATTGCAGCATTCACTTTGTTATTTATTTGTTTATTTAATTATTATTTATTACTTTCCTAATTAGTTTCTCTCACCCTTAAACTCCTAGTAACGCGGAATGAGTACGACTTGATTACGAGCATTTAAGTGTAACTATTTGGTAACCTAGTGGCATACCTAGGATTTATGCTTGGTAATCCTAGTGGTAGTCGTGCATAAAGTCCAAGATGTGTATAGATGATCAAGGAATGACTGCTCAGTGCACTTAGGCTAGATTAGATTCTCGTACCCTTTCTCTCCTAGCTTAGCTTAGTTAATATTATTTTCCACTGCGTTCAGGAGTAGCATTAGATTAGGATACATCATACACCTCACTCTGGACTAATCCATACGTGACAAATATAATGCTAGTCCAGGTGGGAAGATAGCGAACTGCGACCTAAGGTTAACGATATAGGTGCCACAACTAGTCTTTCTGTGGAGTTCGATCGGATCGCACTTGAAAACGCTCGTATTCGTATGGTTGAGTGTAGGGGTACCTCGCCACTCATCAACTAACTTTTCTTTCATGGTGATGAGGTCTAATTGGGTTGCAATGACATCACTAGGGATGTCAAACAAGGTAGTCATTATTTGGCTCATCAGAGTAGTGAATCAAGCACATCCTCATGCACTGTAGGAGTCATTAAAGTCTTGGCCAACACATATGCATCTATGGTTCCTATTAGATCTATCAGGGGTACAACAAGTATGTTGAATGATTCTTTGAGATAATCTATGATTACTTCTGCTGCACCTAATGCATCCTCATGTTGTAGTACCACAACTATGCCACCTTCTCTAGTTTCCAATGTTACTTGGAAAGATGCCACATTCTTAGAGATTTTTCATGATAGTTGGAATCCTTCTCCTCATAATTGTATCAAGATCTTCCCCCATGCTGGGTCAACTAACATTGTGGATTGTACGACATCATCCATGACTTGGAATAGGTTGGACTCATCCTTGCTTCCCTAGCTAACTACTTTAGCAATCTTCTATAAATGGCTCATCAAGGTCCTATAGTCTTGCAACAATGGTGGTAGCAAAGCTTGTGTCTGTGGGCACTACTTAGGCTCACGTTGTGTTTTTTTTTCTAGCTCTGCCTCCTTATTTGCTTCTTATTATTCACTAATATCTTTTCTTGGTGTTACAGGTTTTAGGAGTTTAGCAAAGGAGGAGTTTTGAGCCTTCCTAGGGATATCATTAGTATATCCTAGGATCCTAGCACACTTGCACAACCTTCTAATTAAGTAGGAAAATGGCAGTGTTGGTATCCCTAACTGAATTTCTTCAAACAACCATTGGATTTCAGTGAAATAAAATTGGGAAAGATTGGCCACAAATTTACCCATTAAAATGACACTTCCCCTAGCCACATAAGTTGAAATTCGGTTAAGCCCTTTTCTGGGAAATAGGTGGTAAGTCTCGATCTTGAAATATGTTCTCTTCTCCAGATTCATTTCATTGTACATTTTATCCTCCTTGCCATATGCCCATATCAGCAATAATTTCTTAGACTCAGGGTTAGATGTAGTTAATAAATAAGCAACCTTAGCCCCTTTATTTCACAAGTCGAGAGCCATAACAATTGCTTTAACTGAATAAGAGAATTTCACTCCACAGATGTGAACGATGGTTCCCTCATCTTTATGGTTCCATAACTGATGAGTTTCACCTAAGTACCATTCACCACAATCTGATAGAATGGGCCATAATGGGGATGCCTTAAGTTGCATTTGAACCACTTCTGGAGCAAACTCCATGAATGGACCAAAGTTCATCTCCACAATGACTAAAACCAACATGGACTTTTCTAAAGTGGCAGCAAGGCAATTAGAAGGCAACGTGAGACATTGTCCCCGCTCGAGAGCTTGTGGTTTTATAGCCTCTCATTGGATTGATTGTCTAGTAGCAAGAGCCTCTTGGTGACTGTTAAAGGATTGGGCCTCCTACTCTACGTGTTCTGCATGTTTGCCTTGCTAACCTTGGCCACCTCATGGATGCTTAGCAACTCTTTGTGAGGATTCACCTTGAACACCTCTCTTTGGGAGCATTTGCAATCAAGAAAAGATCAAGTGTTACTAAGGTTATGTTTGTTATCATCAGTTTATACCTTGCCTGTAACCTTAGTTCATTAAGTTCATGATGCATATGATTGTAGAGTTAGAAAATTTTTCAAAAAAAAAAATCCCCAAAAAATGTCTATCTCTTTTTACAACCCTTCACAATTGGCTCCTTTTCCCTTATATGTGGCTTACAATGATGGTTATGGGCCCATGGGCTGGAAAAATTGGGTTTCTGGCATCAATGTGAGTGATTTTTCATTATAACTTCTAAAGTTTTTAATATTCTTACCATTATGATACCTTCTAGGTGATAGCATATTTCAACAATTTAGCACAAGTTTCACATGCAAGCACCCCCCCGCCCCCCCACAAGTAAGTTGAACACTTTGGGTTCAAATTGATCTAAACAACATGAAAATCAAAGTAGTACAAAGCTATATATCATAAGTGGAAGATGAGTGCATAGAGCTCTAAGTCAAAAGAGAAAATTTGAACAACTCCCCTAGTAGAAAATGATGAAAATGAATTCAGAATACCATGGAAGTAATATATATATATAGCTTTCTTAGACCCAATGTCAGGTATGTGACGTCATGTCAGATCTAACATTGGGTAAGAAACATCAAGGTCCAAAAATTTTCACTGAATGGGAAAATTGAGCATGCAAATTGAAGCTCTATGAGTGGGTGAAAGTTTGAAGTTAAGTCCATCATTCTAGGATAAGTGAAAAATCAATTGGAGGCACCAAAACAGGATAAGGTAGAGGTATTGATGTGAAAAGTATTAGAATGAGCAAGAAAAAGGCATTGAAATCGAGGTTGTGGGATAGATCAATGACATGATAAGGGAAATAATAAAATGTAACTGTTGAGCACTTGGAAGGTGAAAAATGATGTGGTTGTGTTAAACAAGTACAAGTCATAAAAGTTACACAAGTGGATCCTCCTCGAAGCGGGCTTTAGCCTATGATGCTCTTGTGTAACCACATCTAAACAAGTTTGTAGGTACTAAAGGGGTTGAATGCAACACATACCTATGAAACAAAACAAACATGTTAAAACCACCAATTTGAGATAATAACTCTATGTTACATAAACCACAAGTTATGGTCATCTGGACAACGAGATGAGATGGGTGATAGAAAGGATTGCAGAAACTGGGACATGAGGTGCCTTACCATGGTCATAATGAAACCTTGTGTGTTATTAGTGGTTAAATAATCATGAGTCCTTCTCTCCAAGATTTGAACCAAGTCCAAACCACATTGCAGTGACATCACATCATTTCATCACATCAATAGACAACCATAAGACTATCAAAGTCACGAGGAGCAATATTACTTGGTGTTTTGTCCAAGGGAGGAGCTTATTAAGGCACACTTATATATATATATATATATTGATTCTGAGAAGCTATGACCTTTAGGCATTGTTACATGTCTTTATAGTGGGACCTACAAAAGTTTATTCAGTGCCATTTTAAGGTATTCGTACTACCATTTTTCGTTAGATCTACAAGGATATGGTCATAGCCTCAGCAACATGATAAAACATATAGAAGCGGCCAGAATCCAAAAATCCCCTTGATGTTACATCCTTTACATTCCACCTTGGTTCTGCACTCTTCTATCTAGACACAATAATTATAAAGTTATTTTTGGTTTGGATGATGAAAAAGATTACCATTATGACTAGGGCAAGAACCTTTTATTAATGGAATGGGTGGATGGATCTCATGGTCTCAATGTCCAAATAATCAATCCCTTAGGACTTAGCAACATAGAGAAAACCTCACCTCAATGGGAAACATGATCATTTTATTTACAAGCGAGATTACATAACAAGGAAAATGAAAACAACAACTAGAAAAAATTGGATCAAGAAATAGGAAAATGAAAAAAATTGCAAAACAAAAGGATGAAAAGCATTTAAGGATCCTAAATATTAGAATGTGCGGTAACCCCCACAACTAAATATTTGGCAATGAAAAGGATTAATAAGTGGATGAATAGGATCCATGCATGTATGAAACATTGGTAGTTATCCATGCCCTAGCCGCTGGGTGTCTATTAGTGGTGTAGTGGCTAGGTAGAAGAATCGTTGGTCACACACTTGATGGTTAAATGTATGGTGCGCTAGGGTATGTGTGTTAACATTATAGATGATTGGCCTATGATTACACCCTTGATCATGATATGGTATGCATGGATGTATCTATCTCCCCATTCTTGTAGATTCATTAGTTGGATTTGAGATTGGAGTACTGATGGATGGTGGCCCTTGTGTACAATCAGAGGATAGTGGTTGAGACAAGGAAGATGGTGCATTATATTTCCCTTGTGCTGGCTTAGATGATACGGTGGGTCCATGTGTGGTCTACTTCATCTTACAGCCTTTCCTCCAGAAGGGACATTTCCTACGTTGCAGTTGAGACCCATTGGTATCAACATGTCTATCCACTAGCACAACAAAAGTGACATTCATTTGTTGATATTATGGTGCTAAACCTTCCTGAGTTGCTAGCAATAATGTATAAGGAGGTGGATTATGAGAATATCGAGGGTAGATAGGATGGTAAGAGGCATGAGGTGGTGATCCTTGAGGGGATGTCATGGATTGATGGTACTTGGGAGAGTGGTAGTGATGATTAGAAGTAGAGGATGTAGAACTTGTTGGAGAAATAGGATGTTGAACATAATATCCTTGAATTTTCAACAGATATGGCTAATTTGGTGGTGGCCTTCCCCACGATTATGGTTGTTGCCACTATGGTTGATGACCATTTTGAGGCTAGTAATGGCTCCTCCTACGATATGATTGGTTTTGGTACTATCTATAATTACCTTGTGGAAGAGGAAATCTCCTAGGCATGTGCTGTTGCACAAACTTCAGATTTAAGGCACTTGCCCAATACTCCCAGAGATGCAACAAGACTAGGCAATGGCCCTTCAGATGGTCATATATGAAAATGTCACATCCATTATCTTTGTCTATGGTTGAGTCTGTTGCCTTACTTCCTTTTTCCATTTTTTCCATTTGCCAAAAAGTGTTCTTAACTGTTTCTTGGTTCTGTATCCTTTGTTTAGTGTGATTGCTTGGCTTGTTTTTCCTGATTCTCTCCTTCACCATCTCAATGAGAGTTGTAAAATTTTCATGTATCCACTTTGATGAGACGTGTTTTGCACATGCCGCGATATTGCGTCTTTCCTTGCGATATCGCATACATGATATCGCGGTCCACCGCAATATCTATAAATAAGAGGTGGCACTCCTTTCATTTCCCAATCCTGGCTAGAAGTAGCGAAGCTCTGGCAGATTGATCATTCCAGAGTTAGAATTTTTCCCATGTGCCCGTAGTAGAAGTCCTAGAGTGAACGACTCTTTATTCGAGCAACTTGTAACCTGAACCCAAGTTGTGTACGGCAATAAAGACGAACTTGATTGGATAAACCTTGCAGCACGTGGTTTCATTTATTGTTGTTTATTTACTGCTTTCCTAGTGCGCACAAGTACGACTTGATTACGAGTGTCTACGGACGTGTACGGCTAAACAAGGAATCGGCTACTTGTCGCAACGCGTGAGTATGACTTGATTACGAGCATTGGACTGCTTGGTAACCCAGTAGCATATTCCAGGATTCTATGCTTGGTAATCCTAGTGGTAGTTCGATGTGTACGGCTAGTCAAGGAATCGGCTGCTCATCGCTAGGCTAGAACGGGTGATAAGTACGACTTAGTTACGAGCACCCACGGGTGTGTACGGCTAGCTAAGGAATCGGCTGCTTATCACACTTAGGCTAAATAGGTTCCTTAGTACGACCACTTCGAGCACTTGCGTTACGTGTGGTGATCCTAGTAACGATTAGCGTTTGGTAAACCACAGTTGCATAGTTCAGGGTGTGTCTGGTAAGTGGGAACGGATGCTAACGCTAGTTAATTTAGACTTAGGACATTAGTTAGAGTTAGTGAGTCTCTCAACCCTTTTCCCTCATAGCTTAGGAGATAAACCGAAAAATACCAAAAAAATCACATACCTCAGACTTGCTTAACCATAC
Organism: Gnetum montanum; assembly: GCA_015680685.1. Classification (NCBI taxonomy): domain Eukaryota; kingdom Viridiplantae; phylum Streptophyta; class Gnetopsida; order Gnetales; family Gnetaceae; genus Gnetum; species Gnetum montanum. The sequence goes on from MNCI01035988.1 coordinate 6,874, forward strand.
ACCGTGACACATACAAGCAACCCTGGGAAGACAATGAACGATTAACCCTAAGTCTTTCTTGTGGCGTTAAGGCATTTAGTCTATGGAGTTCGACTGGATCGTGCGTACACGCTCGTATTCGTATGGTTGAGTGTAGGGGTACCTCGCCACTCATCATTGGCGCCGTTGCCGGGGACTAAGTGTTTTTTACGCCAATTGAACATAAGGGATATCACTCATGTCGTTGTGAGCTCTAACGACCCTTAGGGTTAATCAGTTAATTAAAAACATAAATAACGGTGAAAATTAGCACACCATTAAAAATGGCTTCTTCTCATGCAATCAACTCACCTAAGGACAATACAGGAGAAAGTCAGAATCATACGCATAACCGAAATCAACCATGTCCTCAACAGTCTAAAGTCACATATACTCATCCCGATGAGTATGTACTAGATTTTACCTTTGTTTTTCATCAAGATGAGCAACTGCGGTGGAGAGACATGCAAGGTAACATTGTGTTACCCCCAGATCGCTCTGCTCCTAACATGCTTTTCTGTGCCTTAGCACAGAATGGCATGCAAGAGCTGCTTGCTAAATACATTTTTGGTGATTATGACATGAGGGATTATCAACCCACAAAGGCCCAACGTATTCGGGATGCAAGGCAGGAGAGCCAACATTCACTATTGAAGGGCAAGGTTCCTCATGTCATTAGTGAAATAGGAGATGAGGAACCCCTCACAATGGGTTTCTTAGAAGATGATGTTCCTCCTCCTCACTCTGGTGAAGAGGTTAGGCATCAGGGCCTTAGATCAAAGATACATATTCCAGGCTCTGATCCCCATGAACACTAGCTGTTCACGGCAGGAACAACTACTCACACTAATGACAGACATGTGGATCGTTACAACAATCGGGGCCGAAGCAGCCGAAGAGAAGGTAAGAAACATCACCATGGTTATGGATCCCCTTTTTCTTCTCCTTCATCTCATCATTCACCCTCTCCTTCCACATCTGGGCGCAGCCACCATGAGCATAACGCGGAGAGTAAAGGTAAAAGAGATGAAATGCCTCGACAGGAAGGTCAAGAGGAGTTAGGACAAGGGCAAGGACGTAGGGAGAATAGGGAACCACCACGTAGACATCACAGACGTCATGAAAGAGATGATCATGACGAACCCCTATTCGCAACCCGAAGCATGCTTGATATTAGAGAGGCAGTTAGGATTCCCACAAGGCATTTAAAGGACAGTAGGATCAAGCGTTTGGACATAAATAATATCCCACATTTTGAAGGGGGATACAACGCTGATCCTCAACATCATTTACAGGCATTCCACGATGCCTGTGCCTTGCAGAACATTGATAATGAGTGGCAGAAACTCAAGTTGTTTCCAAGGACACTCACGAAAGAAGCAGAGAGCTGGTACCAGTCCTTAGAACCGGAAACCATCAGGAGGTGGAGTACGATGCTTGAATTATTCAACAACAAATATCAGACATACTCCAGAGTGTCCAATTTGCATAAGAAGATCCAAGGCTGGAAACAAGGAGCTTATGAATCCTTGGATGCTGCCATGGCCCATTATTATACACTGCTACATCGTTGGTCGAGCCATGGGTACGCTAAACGGGATCAACTTCGCCACATCATGGATGGGCTACGAAATGAAACGAGAAGGACTCTTGGGACTTACGCCCAAGGGAGACTTTCCCAACTAAGAGCCCATGAAGTTGAAGTTTTTTTGGAACAAGTAGCGCAAGAACAGGATGAGCTATGTAAAAGGGAAAGTGCGGAAGAATATAACCGTGATCCCTTCCTTCGCAAGAAGGGAGTGAAATTTTGTGATGACGAGGATGAGTCACCACTCGAAGAGTTGGTGAATCGGAAAACTGTGCCAATCCAGAAGTTAACAACCGAGGTATCAGCTAAGGTAGACCAAATGTGGAATTCCTTAGACTCACGAATAGAAACAATTTTGAAAATTGTAGAGGAGTCTAAGGATGAGCAAAGTAGTGACAAAGGAAAAACCAAGCAGAGAAACTCTAACCCTACACATAACAAGGGTAAGGGAAAAATTTCTAACTCCGATGAGGCTGGGAATTCTGAATCAGACAATGACGGTGGATGTGAGGTCTGCTATTATGATCATCCTAAGGGATGCTACCCAATTATCTCACATCTGCAGGAGTCTAGGATGTATGCATTAAATCCAAGACTTAATCAACGGTAAACACCCCGAAGGTTACCTTATCCACAAGGTAACCCAAGGCAGTTCCACCAACCCTTGACATATTATCCAAGTGGAACGCCTCCACAGCCCATTGGACAACATCAGTAGTGGCAATACCCATAGTCATGGGGGATACCACCACCAACACATCAATACCCTTACCAGCAACCTGATCCTTACGGTTATTATGTGCAGCAACTGATTTCTCCAGGTGACTCTATGGGTCACACTACTCCACAACGTCACTACCAAGCTCAGGAGTACTTTAGAAGGACTCCTTCTCCTCTGGGAGATGTCTTACATTCCATCCATCCTCTAACTCTGGCCGCACCTCTTCCTCAAGTAGTTCCCATAACACCTCCTGCTCCAACAATGCAAGGGGAATTGCCTACCCAACCGCAGCAACGTCACGCCGCGAGAGCTGTAAATATTCAGAGTGTAAATATCCAACCGGATACTAGTTTTGGCGACAACTGTACAAAAAAGAGGCCCTTTTTCAGAACTAGGAGCCCGGACAAACTCTCGCAAAAACAAGCGGATGGATACATGTATAGGCCTCTAACTACTAACGCATCGGAGAACCCTTCAGTCCAAGGGAGTGTAATGCATACAGTTATGTTAACACATACCGTAACTGACTGGATCAAGGCAGGCCACCTTCCCAGGAAATTAACTGACCCTAGGAGTCCCTTTATTCATTTACAGATTGCTGGGAATGGACCACATCGGGCTCTTCCTGACTCAGGTTCCGGAGTCAACTTAATTTCGCAAAGGATGTATCACACTTGGAACCTGCCCCAACTTAAGAAGAGCAACATCCAACTAGAGCTGGTGGACCAGTCCATCACCATTCCCTTGGGGTTGGTGGAGGATGTTATTACCACTGTGTGTCATTGGTCCTACCCAGCGGATTTCCTAGTGATCGATGTTAACAAAAACGAAGGGGACTTCCCCATTATAATGGGAAGGGCATGACTAAGTATAGTGGATGCATGCCTTAGGATCCACGATCTTTCTTTAGAAATCTCTAAGATTAACATATGTGGAAAGATCGAGAAGAGGATAGTTCCATGCATCACATACAGTGATTCATCGGGTGATGACATGGAGGAAATGTCTCCATGTAACAGGTGTGCCCAAGAGACTCGACAACAAAGATGCCTGTATGTAGCAACCACACAAGAAGTAGTAGACACCCTGTGGTTGACAGCTTCTCATAGGGGCAAACAAATATGCATGGAACGAACTGAGGAAACTCATGCCAACAACCGTGGCATAGATACGCTGGAACATGAGCGTGGCCAACTTCCACCCCTGAATCTAAGATCATCAATTGGGAGAAGTTGGGCACTGCTTAGAAATTCAAATAGGCGCTCACTACTTCGGATCTCTCCCTCACAACTCAGTCATGGGGGAGATGGCCACCTATGCTAATCATATGGGGCCCTCAGTTCTTTTTTAGTTTTTGTTTTACACATTTTTGTTTTACAACCTTCTTGTTTTACACATTTTTGTTTTACAAATTTCTTTAACTTTTCTCATTTTTGTGTGTCATCCACCTTTAACTTTCTTGTTTTTTTTTACACCATCGTTATATTTTTCCATTTTGTGTGTGTGTGTGTGTGTCATCCACCATGTAAGTTCGTCACCCAATAAGTGTTCGGGCCGATGGGATGAACTATCATAATTGCTAATGTTTGGTTTTTACCTTTAAGTTACATTGTTGACAT
>MNCI01035990.1:0-19863 GCA_015680685.1 Gnetum montanum
GTTGTTCTATGGGAGCACTCTTGTGTCTTAGGGGATAGATTGGTCCTAGAATGTCAATGCAAAGTCACTGCAAGTGGCTGGTTTTACTCATTTAACCACAAAATCCACTAGGAACTTCATGTGACTATAATCAAGAACTCCATTCCACTCTCTCTTTCATCCATCTATGCTTTCCATGTTCCACCTCACTACTGGTTTTGTGTGTTGGTTTGATGTGTTGGAATTCTTAGTTAGTTACTTCCAGGTTTTTGTACTTAACCTGCTGTAACCATTAATCATACATAGAGCCCATAGAATCTTTGGTTTGAAGTTATGCAAGGGCATAAAAGGCCTATTCTTTTTTTGGGAAGGACCCACTTGCATATCTTTTGGTTGGGTTAGTTAAGTTCTTTGCCCTTAGATATTTTTACAATTAAATTATTTCTATTTATCCCATCAATGACATCCAATTGTACACATCTTCACAAAAATTTTCAATGAATTCTTCTTCTTTTTTTCTTATGAATTCTTATATCCTCTTCAAATATTTTCTTGTATTGAACTCTTTCAAATTTAATGGATTTCTTATTTATTTTATCCTTTTCATTAGCCTTCACTAACACTATCAAAGAAACTAATCTACCACAATCACAACTTAGCTAGGTGTAACCACTGATGAGACAAGGAAATTAACAATTATGTGTACACATTGTATACTAATTCATGATTTTGTTATGATTGTAATCAGAAGCATGAGTTGGAAGTAGGACTATCTTCACCAAGGATGATGTAAAAGTACAACACAACCAAGACCATTCATGATCAAAGGGTCTCTTCTCTCTCTTTCATTCTCTTGTTGCCAAGAGATGTTGGATGTCAATATTCTCTATGGTGTTCACTCCTCCTCTCATGAACACGCAATGTTGTAAAAATTTTAATTCTATACACTTGGGCACTCAAAGTTTGTATGTATATTTCATCTGAATTAGTTGTTCATGTCAGTCAATAATCCCATACCTACCCAATATGTGATATTGTAAAGAACTTGTTCCTCCTCTTCTTCACTCAAGGGCAAGTTTTCATTTAGTCATAGAGGTATGATGAATCACCATTTTTTGTTAGCCATGACATTGTGTATACGACATTGGGGCCTAGATCCAACATTAGATTTCTAATGTTGGTGCATGTTCCCCAAGCCTATAAATACTACACCTAGGTTCCCATTTTGAGTATGTTTTTAATCATTCTTAGTTAGATTAGTGAAACTCTTGCAGTTTATTTTCCTTAGAGTTAGAATATTTTCTGAGTGCCCACAGAAGGAGTCCAAAGTATGTATGGTTCTTTATTCAAGCACTGATGTACTTGAGCACAACAGTGTGAAAAAAATAAAATGAACTCTTTTGACAATCCTTGTAGCACTAAGAATAGCTTAATATTTTCTTTAATGCATTTGATTAAGCAATTTAATTCCAATAGTTAATGAACACAAGCACAACCACTTCAAGCATTCATATAGTACTTGGTAACCAAGCAAAACTTAACGTTTGGTAGCCCAGTAGTTCTATATGTGTTTAGGATGTGTCCAAGAAAGTGGGGTAGTTACTTGTGTTAGGCTAGCTAGGCAATAGACATTAGTTTCAATCTACTCTACCCTTATTCTTGTTGTAGGTGATTACATCCATAAAATATAAGACGATAAAAATTCATATACCTCAATTACACTTAAACCATATCCTTGAGCCTCAAATTATTATTAGTTAATTTTTTATTATATTTCATTATTATAATTGTTGGTTACCTTAGTATGTTCAAAATCAAGATGTTAGAAAATTTCAAAATCATGCTTAGCATTCCTCACAATAAAGAGCTCAATTCTAAGAGATAAATTTTTTTTGAATCAGTTCTAAGAAAATTAAGCTATTGAATTACAAGATATGACTCTTGGAAGTCTTTGGACCCTAGAAATGAAAAAAAAAAAAAAAACAAAAACAAAAACAAAAAGCTTTCCATGAATTTGAATAAAAATGTGAAAAATTTTCTGTTGATCATCAAGTATATATACTAATTTATAATAGTAATATCATAGTTGTGACATCATAGCTATGATATCACTAGCTAAAAAAATTATATTTTTAATCATTTAAGAGATGAAAATCTACTATTTTCTTATAATCTATGGATCCTAGGATTTCTTGAGTAATTCTAGACTACAGGATAAGGCTTATCTATGGTTAGAATAATTGAAAATGATTAAAACTAGTGAATGAAAATTCTAATTAGTTAAAAATAATTAGGAGATTAAGGAATAATTATTAACATTTCAAAAAAATTTAGCAAAATATTTAACAGAAGTATGTTTTGTAATAATGCATAAAAGTAGATTAGTTTCTCATGATGTTTAGGATAGTGTAATATTAGTTCTTGGATATGATTCCTAATAATTATATAAGTGGATGCTCTCATATAACCATTCCTATATGTTTTTGTAGGTACCTAAGAAATTTAATATCAAATATATCTTTATTTCAATACATACATGCAATTATTATAGCTAAATTCTTATACTATGCTACAAGAGGTTATCAAATTTATAATTGAAACATACCAATGAGGTGAAATAAAGTTAGAAGGCATCAAAGAAGTAGGAAAAGAGATGCCTTACCATGTTCATAATGGATCCTACGTGTTAGACATGATTAAAATAATAACATAATCAATATACCTATATGTAGGGATTCCATACCAAGTCCAATCATCTTGCTATTGACATTGGATTACATCAACCTAGGCTTATCACCATCAAATCAACTAGCCACCATATAATACCACTTAATAAATAAAAATTAAATAACATACATTAGGCTTATTAAAAATAGTTAATTAATAATTGATGTTAATTTGTGGACCTTAGATATTGGTTAAAGGAGCATCTTCAAGAATGGATTAGTTCTCTTTGTAGATTTATAACCAATGCTAATCTCATTAGAGGATCACCTTTAGGCATGGTTCATGTTAAATCTCACATGCACTTTGGATATTCATACTTTACTCATTCTACATGATTATGTTATGGACTTCAACCAAGAAGAAAAAAAATGAATCGATAAGCCAAAGTTCAAAGTAATATAAGGTTATATTTACATATGGAAGTGCAATAAAATCAAGTAAAAGCAGGAAGAAAAGAGGAAAAGTGAAAGTTGAAGTGAAAGAAAATTAGAATTTTTGTAACATAGTAACAAAAGCATTATTGTTATTATTTACATTAGTATGCCATATATGATGAAATAGGATATTATATTTATTTTGTTTTTTATAAAATTTTTATGGGTAGATGTAATTAAGTAATGGTCCTAATCTCTTATGTCCCTTTAATTTCTAGATCATTTCCATTGAAAAAAAAGGTCTGTTTCATCATATACTAGTACAAACCCATCTACTAGCTATTAATATATGGACAAATATATTGTATTTTATGCATAAGAAATAAGAATGTTTGGGTTATAAATTTCCTTTATTAATTTATCATTTTCATCATTAATCACATTTATATTTTCATTCACCATTCATCATTACTTCATCAACAATTTATTATTTTCCATGGTTTCAATGTTCATCAATATATATTAATAATTTTTTTACTTTATCTTATCATCAGCTTATCAACATCACTAATATCATCAAATAATTTAAATCAAATTCATTGTTGTTTAGTTTCAACATTCTATTTGGAAGATCAAAGGTCATTAAGATGGTACCAATTAATTTTCTCTTAAAAGAAATTTAAATCTTTCAAAACCAAATCATAAATTATTCATTTTCTCAAGACAACATTAATAATTTAATTTTCATCAAAATCTAATTTTAAAATTTGTATAAATTCAATTTTTCTATAGTACCATGACCAAACCATAACTCCTGGTGTACTCGTGATAGTCATAGAAATAAACCATGAGATCTTCACTACTCATAGTCACAAAATCCATCATAAAATTTCAACCATGACTTAATCACAACCCATGGTTATCAACCATGAATCATGGTAAAGTGTTTAAACAACATTAGGTAGTTTAGAGTGGAAAATTTTCAAGCTAAATCTAACTCAATAGATGAACTTCAATGAAGACAAAATCTTATACACCACCACCCAAAAATTCCTAATAATGAGAGAGTTATAAACTTCTAAATTTGATCCAAAATCTAGTATTTTCACCACCACCCATGGTTACGTCATTGTAAACATACCATGGCATGTGGTATTCCCAATTTCAAACTATTCTTTGAGTATTTTATGAAATCATAACTTGTGGTACCCTTGTGGTATCATTAGATTTTATTTTTTCATAACTTTTAAAGACCACACCCTATGGTGAGCTCATGGTTTGAAGTTCATGACTCATGTTGTTATATCATGACTCATGGTAAACAAAGTTTCAATTATTTTTTATCAAATTTTAATAGGAATATAGAGTTTTTATCAAGGGATTTATCTATTAAATTTTAATAGGTCACATATCTTTCTAGTCACATGATGAATATAGTTTAAGAAACCATGAAATTCTTGAACATATCCTACCTTTAAGCATGGATCTCATGTATTTCAAGTGATAGTTCAAGAATGGTTTCTTTTGAAAATTAATTAATTATTAATTTTAATATCCTTGCCATAACACTACCTATAGGCATGAGTCACATGATTGTCAAGTGATTTAAGAAGCAAAAAATTTTGTTCAAATATGATTTTCCTAAGATAAAAAAAACATGAGTGGTAGTGCATTCATATGAAACTAGTGGAACCTAGGGTAAAAGTCCAAGGAATCAATACATTCCTTTGATGTCATACACTTATCTAATCCTCATGGTCACTTTACTTTCCTTTCCTTCAAGGGCTATCAGTCATGAGCTAATTTTAGTTTTAATGTGATAAGAATCACATTATTTCCATTGTAAGTATTCCTACGAATTTTTTCTTTCTCAATCCTACAAGAACACCTCCACCAATTAAGTGTTAAAGTATTTAATCCATAGTCATAAATGGTCTTTCATATAATATAGTATTTACTAAGCCAATTATTGTGACATGATGGGGCACAAATATCCAATCAAATGTGGACTTAACCTACCACACATGAATCAAGAATAATAGAAGGATGATAGAAATGATGGATATAAGTGATAAAATTAACTAAGAGTTGATTTCTAAAAATAAAACTAAGTATGGAAGATGAACTATGAGAGCTAAAATAAAATTTAAGTATATAAATGTGAAAAAAAAGAAAAATATTAGAATATTGAGGTCTATGATATGGGAGAAAATGGTTTTAATTCCATTTACAAACAAAGAAAATGATTTGTTATTGAAAAATGAGTATTTACCTCATATGGAGGGCTAACCTTTTAACGTTGGTGAAAATGTAAGTGAAATAAAATTGATAATAAGAATCCAATTTGTGAGTAAAATATGGGTTTGGAGGATAAAATTGAACCTCTAGAGTATGGATATATGAATAGGAAAGCTACAAATGTTGTCTAGGATTGAATCATAGCCAGAATAGGATTGTTTTGGCTAAGTGTTCTAGAACTAATGTTGAAGTTGAAAAATTCTAACTTTTGAGACTAACATTGATGTTGAAAATATTCTACCTATTGAAGCTAATATGAGAACTACTTAATTGACATTGACATTGCACTAGCATCAATTCTATCAAATACTTGCATATTGATTTAAACTTGTAGTGGTTATGAAGCATGTAGGAGATACTAGGAGGTTTGATGCTCATGCTTTTAATCTCTCAAAATCTCAAAAAGCACTCTAGATGTTAAGAAACTAGCCTTGAAATATGGGTTTTTATGTTGTATTTATAGGATTAGGATTAGAAAATTTGATCCCAAAGTTAAGTGTAGTTGATGCGAAGTTCATCTAGAGTTTGTCCTTGGCAAGTCTAACCTAGGAGAATAAGTTATGTAGGTCCCTCAAGAGGTGACATTGCCATTAACACTAAAATTAGTATTAGTATTATTGGAAGATAGAAAGGTATTTTTAGTTTCATCCAAGTTATAGTTCCAAGTCTCCAAGATCCTATTTAACACTAAATTGATGTTGAATTGTATTGTAGAATGCCAATGAGCTTGTGAGGCTAGGAGATAATGTTGAATGTTGATTATGAAGGTCAAGAATGAAATTTTAGAATGCCTTTCAGCTTGTGAGGCTAGGAGATAATGTTGATTATGAAACCTAGAAAATATTTTAGAAAAATTTAAAGTTACCTTTCTAGTCCTTTGGAATGGCCAAACTAATGCTAAAATGAGTTAAAATTATGCTTATGGGACACTGGCAAGCTCATAGGCCAAGGAAATGGTACTAGATGCAAAACCTAGAGATCTTAGGAAGGTGATAATTCAAGCCTGATGACACTAATGCTAGCAGTATTTTCATCTACAAATTTAGAAACATTTTTAATCTTGAAACCTAAGGCTACCTCTAAACTTGCCAAAATTTCCATTTGGAGTATCAAAATTGATGTTGACTAGTTGGTGGAGAGCCTAAGAAGCCAAGGCTGAAGCCAAGATGCCAGTGAGATGTGCAATGGAGGTGTAAAGGATGGTGATGATGTTGATGCTTTAGCATTAATGTTAGCTCAACACTTAGAAAAATCTTGATTTTAAGGTCCCAATATCAACCTATTAAAATGCTAAAATTTGATGCCTGCCATATCAAAAAGGTCTTAAATGAGCTATTGGGGATTATGTGAAGTCAAAATAAAGGTTGAAATGTAATTTTATCATAGGTGACATGGATATGATGGTCTAGGATTAATGATGATGTGGAATTAGTGGGCATCAATGTTACCTCCAATACTTAGAAAAATTTTTGTTTCTTCAACTTTCCAAGTTTAGCAAAAGTGAAGCTCATATGTTGGGTTATGAGTCAGAATGCTTCTTGGAGGCTTGTAGGAGCCAATAATATGCCTTGTAATTTTTTTTTAGATATTTTGGTACCTGAATTCAAATAAACCGAGGTGAAATCATACATGCCTTGGTTATTGTAAAATTGAAAGATGTGGGTACAACATTGCCTCCTCTCGATGGATGTTGCTGAGATGTTAAAGAAGAATCCATCAAGAAGAGAATGGATAGATGAATTAATGTACCTAAAAGAGAAAAGAGGGAGAAAAGAAGAAGGTGAAGGTGAAGACATTGGAATATCACCAATACACCAATCATGAGGATAGTGCTATGCCATAAAAGAGGGGCATGAGTAGATCCTATACATAAGGTAGTTGAAGGAATGTCATTACCAATGTTCATACCTTATTTGACTCAATCTCTCAATGGATCCTCAATAGAATAGGAAACAATTTCTCAATTCTTACTAATATGTTACTGAGAGAAAAGAAAAATAAATAGGTAAGGAAAGTCAGATGTAAAAAGAGAATTAAGAGAGAGAAAATATGAAAAATAGATTTTAAAAAATGACAAAATAATAGAATGGAGGAATAATGAGGAACATCACCTATACACCAAGATGAGATGATACGTCACTAAAGTGGGGCATCGCTAGGTAACACATTGTAATGATTGTCAATGTTGATAAATTAATAAATTTCCTCCCTATGACACTAAAACTCAACACTTGGTTTAATGAAGTAGAAATGATTGATCACTTATTTCTTTCTACATGACGTAGATAATTCATAAACATCCTCATCCTACTATGGTTTAAGAAGAAATGTTAGTAGAATAGGACAATAAAAGATTAGTGAGAATATATGAAATTTCATTGAGAGAGAGAAAAAATGATAGTAGAAAATAGCTTGAAAAAGAGAGAGAGATGAAGAGTAAGATAGGGAGAAAATGAAAAAATAATATAATATAATAAAGTAAGAGATAAGGGTTAGAGTAAACCTGATGATGATTTTTTTTTCTTTTAATTTTTTAAAAATATTATAACATTTAAGGTAAGCTTTATTCATAGGATCTAATTATTGATTTCCATATGAGTCCACCAAATAGTATGTACCATTGTCAAGGTTCTTGAGGATGATGAAGAAATCTTATTACTTTGTAGAGAACTTGGATGTCTTAGAATTAGGGAAATATCTCAAAATAAGATCACCTTATTTCATATTTATTAGTCTAAGATATTTGTCATGGGAAAGGTGTATAGCTTCTTGATGATTATGAATATCGAATGCAAATAACAATATGCCATCAACTAGGTATAGATGAAATGCTCATAATGATAGTGGTTAGGCTGAAAATGGCTTGAGGATTAGCAAGATAATAAATGATTGATTAGGTTTAGGATTGATTAGGCTGATGGTTAGGTTCAGGATTGATTAAGAAATAAATTTCTCATAGGGATTGAGAAACAGTAATGAATGAATGATGTGGGAAAAAAGGGGAGATGGTAATCATAAGAACTAAAGACATGGCACTTGTGCAAGGAAGAGTGAAGAATCAAGAAGGAGTAATGATAAGTTATTAGCTATATTTTTGGCCTTAATTTCTTTTCTATATGATGTGTTTGTATGAATATTTTAGAACTATGATATAGGGAATTATGATAAAATGATGAATCATTTTGTTTATAGATTTTGTATGTTATATGTTTATGTTTTTCAATGTTCTATGTTTTTATGGGATTTTTCATTTTATATTTTTATGTTTTTATGATTTTTAATTTTGATAGCTTAGGTATAAAAATATGAAATAAAGTGTAAGATGAAAATAATGTTAAAACTAGTGAGAAAATCATAAATCATGGAAAATAAATAACACAAGATAAAATAGTCTAAAATAAATAAAATGAGCAAACATAGCTAATTCAGATAAGGTTAGAAGATTGATTTAAAACATAAGGATAATATGTAAAGATGACACAATTCCTAGGTAGGGGACATGTTGGCAATGATTTTCTTAGTGTGGGAATAAATAGGATCCTTGATGCTTCTAACAGATTCTACAATGTCTAGTTCATCAAAGCCTAGATCTATAAGTTTGTGAGGGCTAGATAACCACAATAGGCTAATGTTAGACTCATTGAGTTTTTATGAGGATGATTGACCCATGATAGCATAGTTTCTTCTAGTCATAATAATAGGATAGAAATGACATGAACTTTAGGATGAACATGAATGATTACTTCTCTATCCTTACATGAATATTATATCTTTTGGTGCATATGTGAGAAAATTACATGATGATAAGCTAACCAAAGCCTTCCTAAGATGAAAATTATCCCTAAGGATTTTCTAATTACCATAAAAATAACTTTCAAAGCAAAACAATGTCCTAGTAAGAAAGGTAATTTAATCAAGTATATGATCTATACTCTAGCTTCACTAAATGAAATTAAAGTCAAGTTAGGGTTAGGGTACGTTACCTACTTTTTGAGGCTAAGATGCTCAATGATGGTCCATGAAGTGATGTTAGATATAGCTCCATCATTCACATGTACTAAAGGTGCAGTAATGCTATCTCCAATCTATATCATGATGTAGATGGAAAATTGGCATATGGTACCTATGATAAAATGAATTTTGATGTTCTTCCTTTTAAATATAAAATAGTCTTCCTCATACCATGAAGTGTTCAAGACTAAAAAATAGCTTAGGAATGAGCTAGATATCTATTGGAATACTAATGAACTTTAGGAGATCTTCCAATGTGAAATAATTCTTCTAAAATTTTAGATGAGATCAAAGAGAGAAAGATTTATTCCATTGAACTTCATTGCTACTATGATTTAGAGTACGGGTTTGCCCCTAGGGGTTACATTCTTGGTATAGGTGTTGAAGAAATAGTTGATATTGAAGTAGTTAAAATAATTGTTGAAGTAGATGTAGATGTATTTTAAGGCTCATGGAATGCCATATGCTTATTCCACTATCGGAAATATTTCTTGTTATTTTTACTCTTCCATTTTTTCTTGTTAGACATTATTTTCTTTTCTACTTGATTAAGGATATGAATGGGAGGTATGGGAGTATGAAGAAATGGTAATTCCTATGATATGGATGGAAATAAAGGACATGATCAAGAAAGCACTACATAAGGAAAAACAAGAAAAACTTCAACTAGATAATGAGTAGGAAAAGGTGACATACTTCTCAATTATGATGGAGAGTTGAAATTCATGGACTTTTGAAAGGTAGGAGAATCATAATATGGCCTGAGATATATGATATATGATACTCATTTTACATTTTGAATAGCTAGAGAAAAGGAACTATTTATAAGAAGATTAACAATAAAAGATTTGTTAGATTTAGGGTGATTAGCTTATGAGAATATTTGGAGAGAGATCTAAGAGAAGCCCATCTAGATAGTGAATGGGGCTTTGGGACAAATACCTTTGAGCTTAAGGTGAAATTTAGATATTTCTCTTAAATGGAAATTCAAGGAGTCTTGAAAGATCTGCATATATTGATTATTAGATTGAGTTGGTGTGTTAATGGCTATTCTTCTTTTTTTGACAAGAGCCTAAATTTCATCTTTGAGTGTGTTACAATTATATCTTTGAATGTCATCTTTGATAATAGTATAACTTTTAAGGATCATACCACCTTAGGATAGGTGGATCTTCTTTCACACATTGGGAAGGATCAATGGTCAAAGTTTGAGGTCTTTTGAATTATGCCCTTGTTTGCTTCAAGATATGTTTTTGAGTAATGTATCCTTCTTTCCATAACATGTTGCAAAGTTACGATATTTGGACCTATACTTAGGTGGTCTCCACTATCCATTATTGAATAAATTTTTTCCACCATTTTTAGGCTTAATATTTGAATTCTTGTTCCCACAATTACCATCATTATTTAATGATGAAATATCTAAATATCAGTTTAGATATGCCACTATTTGTCATGCATTTCAGGAAGATTTCTAATAAGGTATCTAGTGGTAATTTGTATATCAATTATAAGCCTTGTATGCAAGAACTATTTCATATGTCTTATGTTTATAGTATAGCATGTTTGTTGAGGTTCTTGATCTTTTAAAATGCATCATGGTATCCTATGTCATAGTTTAAGGTTGTTTGCATGATCCCAAGCTCTTTAGGATGATTTTGGCTTCATTCAAATGTCCTTTGATCCTTTCAACATGCCACCATAGGTTTTAGATTTCTTTTGGAATTATTTGTGGAAAGTGTTATTTAGGGGATGTGCACTAACTACCGTACATCAATGTAGCCCTTGCATTAACATAGAGATATTGATGCATCCCTACCAATCCTAGTTTGGCCTTCTTTGCCTTTGGTGTAGCCAAGATTGACTCAAATTATGTTGATGAACATCCATTGACATTTAGGTGTCAATCAATCTTCTCTATTTCATAGGAAAAATAATAAATACATGAGATGATATCTTGTACATAACTTAGTTATATCATAGACATAACTTTCATTTCACTTAGCTTATGATATGTAGTTTATGTGAAGAGATTTTCCTCTCTTGGGTGAATTGATTCTTTTCTAATTTATGTGTGTGCTTTAATTTGTCACTTTCACAAATATGGCTAGACTCTATTAGACTGCTACCTTACTTACTTAGCCTAGAATCTTTTAGTTGATGTAGAGTCTAGTATCTACACAATGACTAAAGCTTATGTTTTTTATTTATTTCACTATTCATGTCTTAAACATTAAAATACCAAAAGATTATAAAACATTAAAATACCAAAATATTATAAAACATTAAAATCATAAAAATAATTATTTAAGTCCTAGTTTTATAAGATGTGATGATTCATCCTTACCGAAGGAGGTCATAACTATATGACATGATGTTGAGCCATTGAGATTATGACTAAGAGCCATTTTATTGCATTTCATATGTGGTGTTACACCTATCCACAAGAGGGATTGCAACCTAAGCATTGCACTTGTCCCCAAGAAGGATTACAATGCATGTATATTTATTATTAATTTATTCTTATAATTCTAAAATTCATAAAAATTATAAAAAATAAAATTATTAATATTTTCTCCCTTATCTCTTACCATGAAAACATGGGTTTTAATTGTATTATACATATTATAATCTCTTTTATATTTCCTGAATGTAGCAATATACATGAGTGTTCTTGGAAATTCACTCAACATCATCTTTGAAGCTGATGACTGATGATGAGTGGTGGGTACCTCTTATGTCCAACCATACAAATCACAAGTGTTCATGCACAATATAGTCAAACTCTATGGATGGGACTAGTTGTGCATCTAGATTGTTAAGCATTGATCACAGTTCATTGTCTTCCCACTTGGACTAGTGGTAGCTTTATCACATATGATTTAGTCCAAAGTGAGGCATATGATTATTGATGTTATACTGGCCTTGTGCTACTCCTAACAATAATAGAGAAATTAATTATTTAATCTAATTAATAATGTAAATTAATGTCTAAACTAGCCTATAGGTGATGAGTATCCATTCCTAGCTTGCCATACATGTCCTGAACCCATGTGTCCACTACTGGAATTACGAAGCATTATGCTACTAGGCAAACCAAGTAATAACATTGCTAGGATTACCAAGCGAATATGTGTTTACACTTGAAATTGGTTGTGCTCATTCTGCTAATTAATTAACTTACATGAAATGTAGATATTAATAAGTATATGAAAAGTAAATTGCATGGAAAGTAAATATAATCTAAGTAAAAGTGTTGTAATGAATAAGAATCAATCTTGATTTTATTGTCATTCATGGAATGTGTCCAAGTACATTGCCACTTGAATAAGACACTGTACAACTAAACTGGATCCACACTATGGGCACTCACTGACTATTCTCTAAGACTACAAAATAAAACTACAAGAGCTGGCTATTGTATTGACAAAAGAATGCCAATACATGGTGGGAGCATAGATTTTTATAGGTGAAAATAGACACTATGTTGATGGGTACATGTCAATGCATCATTGCATGCATTGATGTGATCACGTCGATAGGTACATGTCAACATAGCTACGTTGATGCAACATCTACATTGAGGCAGTTGCATTGAAGTGGCTGCATCAACATGATCCCATCAACATAGACAACTAATGCTTCATCATACCTCCACAACTAAGTAAAAACTTGTCCTCAAGTTAACAAGATAGGATTGAGCTTCCTTTACAAAAAATTGGAAAACTATGGGTTTATTCAGTAATGCTAACTACTAACTAACTCTAAGTGCTACATTACAAAATTTTATTCAAGTGGATGCATATAAAATGACAAAGTCACAAAATACTGGACAAACATTGAAGATTATAAAATTTACAAAGGTCTTTAAAAATCTGCTGAAGATGATCCTTATTGTTGCCACTAGCAGTGGTAGACTTTTAACTTTGATTGTTATGTCAATGCTTCTTTGGTTATGCAAAACATTCTTAAAGGATGAACTGAAATTTCTTCTCATTATACCATGGATCTAGAAAACATGCAATGTTTGAGTTGTTATCCTATATGTGCTACGATTTGTCCATGGGCATATCCTCCATTGTTCCTCTCTTGGCTTTGTTTTCATGCTTGGAAAAAGACCTTCCTCCTTAGGAATTCCTTTTAGCATCACCTACAATCATGAAAGGATCAACATTACTTTTTGTAAATGTTTAATAATTAATCCTTTTTGGATCCCTTAGTTTGCATTTAAGCACAAGGTGATGACAACATACTATGCCTAAGGCTATGAGGTAACTAAAATCATCAAGTTGTTCACATTATTTTGATCAAATACTATATAGTGTTTGAAAATAGGATGTTAGAAAAATTGCAAAGAGGAAATCCCTATCTCCCATGACTAGTAAGCATAACTTTGGAAGTGCATAAGTTTTTGAACAATTGAAACCAAAGGTCTGATTCAAAAGATGATCAAAAAATATTAATGGATATGGAAATAGAAAAGTAGGAAAAATTAATGAAATGGATGAGAAGTAGTCCCAAAATCATGCATAAATTCAGAGAAACCATCACTAATTTTTTGGAAGATGTGAAGGTTAGTTCAAAGCCATGACCAACAAAAGTTATGCAAGTGGGTCCTCCCCAAAGTAGGCTCCTGCCATAATGCCCTTGCATAACTACTTCTATAGATGTTTGTGGGAACCCTAGAAGTTAAATGTGGATCTTTTCTTTGTTCTAAACAACACACAACTACCATGGTTGGGATTTTGCACTATACTACACAAAACCAAAAGGCTCATAATTGTATGAAGTAGTGAGGTGAATAATGGGATGAGAATGGATTGTAGAGATAGGGATGTAAGGTGCTTTACCATGTTCCTAATAGGTTCTTATGAAAAATGTGATTAAAATGATTAGCATACTTATCCTTCCAAGTTCATACCAAGCCCATACCATGAACAATGACCTTGCATTAATGTGTTCCTTTCTTCCAACCACCATGAATCCAAAACCATTTCAAAGAATAATCATCACTCTAGAAAGAGAAGAAGAAACAAAAAGGAAGAAAGGACCTTAGTTAAAGGGGTGCCTTTAGGCATGGGTAACATGTCTTTTTAGTACCATAACTAGTGCTTGTAGCCCATTATAGTATCTAAGGGATGTGCTTTGAATTTTCATTATTATTTTTTCTTTTTCTTATTTTTTTTGATTTTTTTGCTCTCTCTTATTTTTTTAACAGGAACCACATCATGAAAAGACATAGCTTCCTATTTATCAGTTAACAATAGGAGTGATGATACATTCCATGATGAGTCATAAACCACACAAAGGAAGTCAAGAAGAAAATCCAACAAGTCCCCTTGAGGTCACACACTTTTCCATTCCCATGTATTTATTTCCTCTTTCTTCAAGGTATAATGATCATTTAGTTTCATAAGAGAATAACCAAATTTCTTTCATGACAAAGACCTTTTATTTAGAGAAGTGGAGGGATGAATGAGGTGGTATCACTACTTTACACAATTACTTACCTAAACATGTTGATAGCATATCACAAAAGCCCAACACATAGCATTGAATTTTGCATCATGGCTTGGAAATATTATTATTAAAAAAATAAAATAAAATGACTGAAGAAAAAAGAAAGATATATAGAAAAGAAAAATATTAAGGAATGAAAAACATATTAAGAATTAGAAAATATGGAAATAAATAGGGAAATGATAAAAAATTGTAAAATAAAAAGATGAAAAATACTCATTAGTTATTGAACTAGGATGGAGCATCTCCTCCATGACTAATGTTATGGTTGCACATTCGGGAGATGGACCACACAATCGCTTGTTTATACACCACTTGTTTACCATCTATCACCATTACTGATTTAATTAATCATGTGGTAGCACATCTAACATTGGTGATAGTTTTGTTTAGATAATTTAAAGATGTATCTTCATTTGGACTTGAAGGTATTTCTATTTTTTGGGATCTAGATGTGTTTTCTTCTTCTTTTTGATTTTCTATTTTAATTCCCAAGTCTTCATGTTTAATATCCTCTTCTAGTGTATAATCAAAGTGTAAGATATCAAAGTCTAAGTCCTCTATTTGGTCCATTTTCTTAAGTCTAGAACTAATAAGAAGATCAGTTGCTTTCATGCATCTTTGAAATAGTTTTATATTGTCATTTTCAAGAAACTAGGTGTCTTCTAGTTTAGTGGTTATTACATAGACTAGTTTTACTCACACACTTGTTCCTTAGCTTTGTTGTACGTTATGTTAATATTTTGAATTTCCAGCCCCAAGCAGCACCCTTTACTATTAGTAGTGATGCATGAATTCTTTTGTTTCTCCACATTGATAGGTTTATTGTTGATGTCTTGTGTTGGAGTGGTAATGGTTGTTGGATTTTGCATATGATTAGAAGACATTATTCTGATGAGGAAGGGTGTTACACCAGATTGGCCTTATGTTGGTTTTGATATGCCAGTAGGTCTATGATTTTTGTGCTCATGTGAGGAAATCATCCTAAAGAAAGGATGTTTCTAAGATTGTGGTTGAGATCTAGTAACATTAACATTTCCATGTATGTTCACAACACAAGTGGCATTTTTTCATTGATGTTGTGGTGTTGAACCTTCCTATGTTGCTAGTGGTGACATATGGTAGAGGTAAGTATGAGAATATTGAGGATATGATGAAGGATGAGAGGTGTGAGATGGTGATCTCACAGAAGATGTTGCAAGTTGATGATATTCAATAGATTGGTAGTAGTGATTTGAGGTAGACGAAGTAGAACTAGTGGGTGAAACAAGTTGTTGAACATAATATCTTTAAAGGTCCATCTAGTAGGTTTGATGATGGCCTTCCCCACAACTACGGGTTTTACCAATGCATTTGATAGTAGTTTTGAGGCTAATAAGAACTCCCACTAGGATAGTATGACTAGTTGTAGGATTGTCTATAATTACCTTGTGAAAAAGGTAATTTCCTAGGCATTTTCTTTTATGCAAACTTGGGATTTAAAGAAAAATATCAATACTCATGTAGATGTAACATGATTGGGAAATCACCCTTTAGATGGTCATATAGGTAGATGTCACATCCATCATCCTTTAGATGGTTGAGTCTATAGCTTCTTAATCTACAACCATTTTTCATTTTTGCTAATAAATGTTCGTACCTATTTCTTGATTCTTTTTCCTCCTCTTGTTTTGATCACTCTATTCATTTTTCATTACTCTCTTCTCTATGCTTTTCATGTAAGTTGTAACTTTATCATTCATCAAATCCCACATTTTATCTATCCTTGCTTCAAGCTTGTCGAGATACTTTTTTATTGCCAAGTTTTGTTGTGAAATCACCTCATTGAGAGTTTCCTCTTGTTCCTTATCATAGATATGGATCCTCTTCTTTTGAAGAGTTTTATCCTAGTTATATTCCTCTATATTTTCTCATTTACATAGCTCTCCTTCATCTTTTTCCATCCACTCGATTAGCCTTTGTATCTGATGGCCTTTCAATTCATATAACCAACCTTCGACATAAATCCTAAGGGTCTCTCTCATTTGATTATGAAGCCCATATATGATGTGGAGAAGTTGCTCTTTTTAAGAGAAAGCATGGCTGGGACATCTATGTGGTAGTGAATAGTATCTATCCAAGGCCACATCCAAGGGTTCATGATTTTCTTGCTCCTATCCTTGGATTTGTTTTCTCAGGTTGGACACTCTCACATAGGTTTGGTATTTTTCATTGAAGTGTTCTAGCATTGTGGATCACTAATGAATGGAATCTAGTTCTAATAATATATACCAACTTCTAGCTTTTTCTGTTAATATCCTAGGGAAGAGCTTAATCTTTTTCCACTTATGTTCAATATTTTGCAAGATGCAAGCATCATGGAAGGCTTGTAAGTGATGTTGTGGATCAAAATTATATCCTCCCTTAAATTTAGGAATGTTTTCCATATCATGTTGTTTGATGTGGGTATCCTTTTGATGCCTTTGGGTATTTGAACTACCTTCCTAATTTGTGTGAGGCCCCCATTAGCCAATAAGGGTTCATCTTCATCAAACATGTCATGGTGAGAATCTCTATTTCTATTTATTGAATATTGATTATCTTGCTTATGCTCACTTTTATATCTTTGATCTTGCCCTTGGGTTCTATTTCAATCATCATCTTGACCCCTTACTCTTCATTAGAATTAGACATTGAAGAGGAAGAGGAATATGAGAAATTGGGAGAATCACCATGGCTTTTATATCTTCCCCCATGGTCCCTTGATCTATCTTTTCTAGGTTTGGTAGAGGACCTAGGCCTTGAGACCCTCCTTGTTCTAGGAATTTTTTCATCTCCTCTAGGATTTTCTATACCAATTGATCATAGTCCTTACATGTAGTGAGGGTGGAAATGAGCATATGAAAACCCTACTTGAGGTTGTTTACTTCAATTCTCTTCAATATAGGACCTATCATTTATGCTATGAGTGTTTACATCATACTTGATCCTATGTGAAGATGACATGATTTTAACATGTGTGACTTAAAGTAAAATATTAATATTTTCTAAAAGATTAATCATTAATACTTTTACAATGATCATTTATAATATAACTAATCTATATAAGTAGCACCATTCCCCAACAATAGTGCTAATGATGAGTGGTAGGTATGTTGTATGTCCAACCATACAAATCACAAGTGTTCATGCATTATCTAGTTGAATTCTATGGATGGGACTATTTGTGCATCTAGATTGTTAAGCATTAATTATAGTTTGTTGTCTTTCCACTTGGACTAGTGGTAGCTTTGTCACCTATGGTTAAGTCCAAAGTGAGGCATATGATTGTTGATGTTGTTTGGGCCTTATGCTACTCCTAATGATAATAGAGAAATTAATTATTTAATCTACTTAACAAGGGAAAGTAATGTCTAAACTAGCCTATAGGTTATAGGTGTCCATTGCCAGCTTGCTGTACACATCCTGAACCCATGTACCCACTACTGGGATTACTAAGTGAATATGTGTTTATACTTGAAACTAGTCATGCTCATCCCACCAATTAATTAACTTGCATGAAATTTAGATATTAACTAAGTACATGAAAAGTAAATTGCATGGAAAGTAAATTTAATCAAAGTCAAAGTGCTATAATGAAGAAGAATCAATCTTGATCTTATTAGCATTTGATGAGTCATGAATTTGCTGGCTGTGATATCGCAGCTGTGATGTCACAACCCTATTGTATCAGTAGCCATGATATTGCAGTGGCCATGATATCACAGCCGTGATATTGTGTACATGATATCGTGTATGCGATATTGCGTACGCGATATTGCAGTGCACCGAAATTTCTATAAATAAGAGGCGACTCTCCCAATTTTAGGTATTAGGAGTTAGAAGTAGTGAAGCTCTGGTAGTTTGTCCACTCCAGAGATAGTTTATTTTCCTGTGTCTTCCTACAGTATGGTGAATGTAATTTTACAGAATTATTTATTCAAGTGTGATGTACTTGGACACGCACATGACTGGAAATAAAGATCGAGATTACTTCATTATTGCAGTAGTCACTTTGTATATTTATTTTAATGTTATTTACTATTTTCTTTCTTTCACCCTTAAACTCCTAGAACACGGAATGAGTACGACTTGATTAAGAGCATTTAAGTGTGACTACTTGGTAGCCGAGTGGTGTACCTAGGATCTGCGCNGCAGCGAACTACGACCTAAGGCTAACTGTCCGTCTACGGAATTTGACTGGATCACGTGTGCTATGCTCGTTTCATATGGTTGAGTGTAGGGGTACCTCACCACTCATCATTGGCACCGTTTACAGGGATGGTGCTAGTTATCTAGATTATTTATATCATACAAGGTTGTTGTATAGAACTTAGCGATATATCTCTTAAAAAGAAGTAATTATTAAAGGTCACACCTAAATTCACACACATTTTCACAATAATGCCTCTCCTACAAGACGATAATAATGCCATGCTTAGTAAGGAAGTTCATTGGAGAACCAATGAGCTATATGAAGATGAAGATTGGAGTATACAACCTGAAGTGGGAGTTTCTTATAAACATGAATGAAAACAATGTCATCCCAACACACGAAGACATAACTTACTCGATGATGATGAACCCCCACTAGATACTACAAGCTTAACGAAAATACAAGAGGTTGTTCGAATCTCACGTAGGCATCATAAAGAGATCTGTCTACCCAGGCTTGATTTAAACAACTTTCCAAAATTTTTAGGAGGCTATGACTTAGATTTGCATCAATATTTATAAGCCTTCTACGATGCCTGTACATGGAACAACATTGATAANTCCAAGAAGCAGGACAAAACATTAGCCATTTGGAGAAAAAGAATGAAGGGAATAAGCGCTCAACTACCAATCCTACGTATGAATGCAACATATGTCTGTACGATAACCCCAAAGGCCAATGCCCAATATTGTTACATTTATATGAGCATTGGGGAAACAC
>MNCI01035990.1:19904-59063 GCA_015680685.1 Gnetum montanum
TCGTGGGGGAGACCACCCTTAGACTAGAGGCATCCTTCATATTTTCTGAATCCAACTTATCATGTTCAACATCCTGTTTCTCCAACTAAGCCAACATACTTTAACTCACCACACTACTATTCCCCACAATACTATCGACCCATGCCTCCAACACCACCACCACCTTGTGCACCTTATCCTCTTCCTAACTTTTAGCATTCTCATCCTTTCCCTCCTTATACATCGTCACCAACTTCCCCTTACGTACCTGCACCACCGAAACCCATGAACAACACTTGTGCTACTGCTACTAATAGCAGTGAAGAGTCTCCTCAACATCAAAAGCATCCTTTCTTTAAACATGTCCATAGGAAGGGACAACACAATTTTGAGGCCACTGCACCTTCCAACCCAGCACAAGTCCAACCCTGTGGTGCACCCTTACCTTCAAACCTAATGCCTCATGTAACTTCATGAAGGCCACCAACTAATGCTCCAACAACCATAAGGCCCAATGAACACAACCATGAGAGGCATCATCCTAATCCTTGCATACCATCTAATGGTCCTAAATATCATAGCATAGTGGGTCAACTCGTTATCTAGGAACTACATCATATAAAGTGCCCCACTATGCTTATTATAATCAAGTGTGTGAACCCCAATGGGGTAAGTATGGACTAGTTTCAATACTTCTAACATGCAAGGATCCTTATCTTTCATTTATTAATCCTTGCCATACTCAACCGATTAGTTATGGGGATACCCCCCATTTCAAAGACAAGTAGGATTAATAACCACTTCTTATTTTTTCTTTAATTTTACAACCTTTCTATTTTCCAGTTTTTTATTTTTCAACTTTTTGTTTTCTCTTTTTATCTTTTGTGTTTTTGTCTTTTTCCTTTTTTGTAAGTAATCTCATCTACGAATAAAACACTCGTGTGGATTGTTGGTTGAGGTGTGTTCTATGTTATTAAGTCATGAGTGGTCAATTATTTGGAATAGTGAGCTCATTACACCCACTCATCCACTCTATAAATAAGAGGTTCTATTCAAGGGTANTAGTGAGCTCATTACACCCACTCATCCACTCTATAAATAAGAGGTTCTATTCAAGGGTATAGTGATATTCTTGACATGTTTAAAAACTTAAAATTAATTTTGTGTTTATTGTACCTAGAATGAAGAAGGACGGACCAAGAGGGAATGATTAGGGTGTGACATCAAGGGGACTTGTGGATTCTCTTTGGTGACATCTATGGGAGTTATCATGCAATGTGGTTGTACTAAGATCCTTGTAGATCTAATGAAAAATGGAAGTAAGAGTAATCAAAAGGGCACTCAAAAATGAAACATTATTCTAGGGGGTCCCACTGGAAAGACATGCACCCATGCCTGAAGCTTGGTGGCTTCTTTGGATTTAGTAAAGTGAAAAAAAAGAGAAAATAAAAACAAAGTGCCACAAAAAAAAAGTCACTCCTCCCTAGCATAAAATGCCAAGTGATCATACACCTTGTTATTATGGTACTCTCATAGTTGTTCACCATTCGATGAAACGATGTGATGCCACTAATTGAAGGATGGACTTGGTCCTGATCTTGGAATGATGGGTCAATGACACATTAATCATGCTTTACATGTAGGATTCACTATGCCCTAGGTCAACTACCTCATGTCCCAATCTCTACGATCCCTTCTCTACTTTGTCTCATCTTACTATTCATGTAATTGTAGCTCGTGTCCCATGTAGCATAGAATTTTCATCTCATTCTGGTGATATTTACATGTGTGTGTTTTGTGAAGTTAGTGCGAATTACATTTAACCCTTCTAGTGCCCATGGACACTTTAAGTGTGGTTACACAAGGGCAGTATAGGTTGAAACCTGCTGTGGGGAGGACCCACTTATGTAATTTTTTGTAATATTCACTTATGAAATAGCTCACACACACCATTTATTACCCTCAGTGTATTGTTCATGATATTATTTCCCTTATTACTATCCCTTCGAATCAACGTTCCTATGAACCATCAGATAGCCTTTTTCTCCCATCCGAGGTCTTTATTGATAAACACACCATCATAATTTTCATGCCTTCAGAACTAGTTGAATTACCTGGGAACCCTTTAATAATTGTCCATATGTCCTTAGTTTACATCGTTTAATTTCAAAGAAATATTAAAAATTTGGTACATTCTCTAAGTGCTCTAACTTCAATAAAAATATATATACATGACCCCCCTGTGCTAATCAACATTATTTGCAATTGTTCACGCAGGGGAAGTTTTTCAAATTTCTCTCTATGACTTTTGATTGCGTGTCCCTTGCTTTCATATCCATAACTCACTCACTAGTACTCTGATTTTCATTCCATTTGAACCTACTTGACCCCGGAGTGTTCAGCTTAGTCATGGGGGAGGGGCACATGCTGAATAGCATATAAATGTTTTTGAAATTCATCATCACCTGAAGGACATATTTAAGGGTAATTAGTTCTAAAATTAAGAATAAAATGTGTCAAAAACAATTTCATCCCCTTAGCTATACCAGAAAATTAAATTTGGAAACCACCTAAGCAAAGAGGACTCAACACTATAATCTTTTGGAGACATGTTCTTCCAATAATTAACATCACATGGAAATAAAGTAAATCTATTAAGGAAAGTAGTAAGGTATAACCTAACTTTGGTAACAACCTTACTAACGATTGGTCCCGTGTGATTGCAGATGGCCCCGAAACATGGACAATAGGAAGGTCCTGCTCAAGGTGCGATCAAATGATCTCAGAGAGGTGGAAGACAAGATCCTACCAGACAGGATGCAGAATAGGAGGAACAATCATTCAACATTCATCAAGAAGATCCTCCTACCATACAGTTCGAGTAGGCAGAAGCAGGAGATACCCTCTCTGAAAGAGGTGCCGGTACTTAGGGGAAATGTACCAATTTTGGCACAATAAAGAAGAAGGCATCATGGTTGACAATTATGGTATGACTATTGAATTCTCTGTTCAAGCCATTTTGGAAGTATTAAACCTTTCGAATACAGGGCCAAAGGTTGCTCAGAACCAGCTGGACACTTTTAGAAATGAGCAACTTAATAAACTATTGATAGAGAATAAAAGGGTGGCGGAAGAAAAAGAAAAGGCTAACTGGAATGCCTCTATGGAACAAGTGCAAACTTACATGCATGCCAAGGCACTCAAGGCCTTACAAGAGGAGAAAATCCAAGTCATACTTCAACACCATCAAATCCCAAGACCTAGAGCGCAAGGAAAGGGAAAGACACCTATGGAGGAGCCACCTCCACTAGGAACTACATGAGTTCCAACATTCTGTAATCATAGGATTTTCTTTTGTATTGTGTCTCAATTTTTTTCTGACTCCACACTGCAGCATGAATCCATTCTAGTCAGTTAATAATCCCATACCTATCCACTGTGTAATCAATGGAACTTGTTCTCACTTTAACTCAAGGACGAGTTTTCATTCAGTCGTGGGGGTATGATGAGTCATGAATTTCTTGGTTGTGATATCGTAGCCATGACATCACAACCCTATTATATTAGTAGCCGCGATATCACATGCATGATATCGCATACACGATATCACGTCTTCCCTGCGATATCACGTATGCGATATCGTAGTGCATCACTCCCAGTTTTAGGTATTAGGATTTAGAAGTAGCGAAGCTCTGGCAGTTTGGCCACTCTAGAGATAGCTTATTTTCCCATTTCTACCCGTAGTGTGGTGAATGTAATTGTACAACATTCTTTATTCGAGTGTGATGTACTTGGACACGCACATGACCAGCAATAAAGATCGAGATTCCTTCATCATTGTAGCAATCACTTTGTTTATTTATTTTAATGTTATTTACTATTTTCACTCTCTCACCCTTAAACTCCTAGAACACGGAACAAGTACAACTTGATTACGAGAATTTAAGTGTGACTACTTGGTAGCTCAGTGGCGTACCTAGGATCTACTTTTGGTAATCCCAGTGGTAGTCGTGCATGAGGTCCAAGATGTGTACGGTTAATCAAGGAATCGGTTGCTCATTGCACTTAGGCTAGATTATATTCTCTTACCCTTTTCCTCCTAGCTTAGATTAGTTAATCTTACATTCCACTGCTTCAAGAGTAGCATTAGAATTAGGAACATATCATACACCTCATCTGGACTAAACCATACGTGACAAATATAATACTAATCCAGGTGGGAAGACAGTGAACTACGACCTAAGGCTAACTGTCTAGGTGCCACAACTAGTCCATCTGTGGAGTTCAACCGGATCACACGTGCTACGCTCATTTCATATGGTTGAGTGTGGGGGTACCTCGCCACTCATCACCATTCATTGAATGTATCCAAGTACATTGCCACTTGAATAAGATGTCATACAATTGACTCATATCCACACTATGGGCACTCACTGACTATTCTCTAAGACTAAAAAATAAAACTATAAGAGTTTGGCTACTCTATTGACAAAATAATTCCAATACACAATATGAGCACATGTATTTATAGGTAAAAAAAATACTACATTGATAGGTGCACATTAATTCATCATTACATGCATCGACAAGATCATGTCAGTTGGTACACATTGAAGTAGCCGCATTGACACAATTGCATCAAAGTGGTTGCATTGAGGTGGTTGCATCAACACAATACTATCAATGCAACCAACTGATACTTCATCAATTGAATTGCACTATGTTTCATATGATATATCCCATTGGTCTAAAAACAATGGAGCCCCTATCAAATTTTCCTTATTTGCTTCTTTGTTGGCCTTATTATGAAAGTTAATCCAATATTGTTCATTGCATTAGACCACTACCTCGTTTATGTTCTTGGAAAAAGTAATGGCATCATGAAGGCTATGTGACTTACAAGAGACCAACTTATCTCTAATGTGATCATTCATAGCTTCCGCATAAACATCAAATAGGTTCTCATTATGAAGTAGATTTATAAGCTCCATTGTAACATGATGTCCATCCTAAGATGAACTTGGAAATGGACTCATTGTATGTTTATTTAGTTGCTAGAAGCTTTTGAAAAGTACCATTCTTAGTGATGTTGTACTTGAATCTCTTCATGAAGTTGGTGAAGAGTTGTTCCAAGGAGGTAATAGATTCATGGAAAAGAAATTTCTACCATTTAAGCACTTTTCCAATTAGCAAGTTGGAAAAGCTTTTAATTATGGTATGAGAATATTTTTCTAGCAACATACATTCATTCTAAAAGGTGATTACATGGTTTGTAGGATTAAACTTCCCATTACACTTAGTATAATTTGGCAATAAGACTTCCTTAGGAACCTATGCAGGTGGAATTAAAGGACTAATAAAATCCATAAAAAGGTTAGAAATGGAAATGACAAGGTTTCCTTCATGCAATGCAATTATCTTTTAAGTTTGATCTTCATTCACCTAGATCCTAGAAGATAGATCTTCAAGTAACAATATTAATTTAGAAGGAATCCTAGCGATTTTTTGAGTAGAGTTGTTTAGAATAGGATTATATGCAAATATGAACAATTGAACTAGTGCCAAGCTAGGCATTGGTACATATGACATGATGTTGTAGTAAGGAATAGTATTTGTAGATGATGGTAATGAAAAAGGCAAAGAGACTTATGACTATTGAACTAGAACTATGTGAGACAAGATTTGAAAAAAGTTCAATGATGAATTGAAACCTTGTACTAGTGCCAGGAGTGTAGGATTAATCATAGTAGTGTTAGAAAATAAATTATAGGTAGTAGATAAGTTAGTCACAAGTAAAGCTATGATAGTGGGATTGACTGAAATAAATGTTATAGAAGTAACACCTTGAGGTATGAGCAAGGGTTTTGTGGCTAGTGAAAGGGTTCTATAGGAAAGGAAAGATAGAGATGCTCCTTTTCATCATTATGTTGAATGCTTATGTCATCACTTTCCTTGCTATATTGATCTTGAAATTGGTAATTCCTACTAATAAAATTGATATTGAGATTTTCCATGAGGTGATCCTTGATAGCTTGTCTTTGCTGAGTATCAACACTTATCATTATCTAAACTTCATCTTTGATGACCAAGTACTCTACCAACATATCTTATTAAACTAATTCATTTTTATGGAACAACTTGGATTCAGTAGGAATAATTCAAAACCATTAGTTTTTTCATAGGTAACCATTCTCCTTAGCCCATTCTTAGAGAGTGCTATACTTAACTCTCACATTGGCACATGAAAAATTATAGTCATGTTGAGTTATGGGTGTCATGATAGCTTAGGCCTTTCATATCTTCATTAGCTCATGAATCTAGAATGTGTGAGAAGAGTTAGAACCTTGTCCAAACATGGTGTTAGCAAGTGTCTCCTATACGTACTTAAAAATAAGATCAAGCATAAATTGAAAAATAAAACTAAGTAAAAGTAATAAGAGTAAAAAAAATTATAAATGCTAAAAAAAATCTACATGTTGTTATGTAGTTGGTACATGATACTAGAAAAGTTATTGGCTCTCTTCTAGCACCAAAAATTTTCCTCTGAAATTATTCCATCTCAATCCTATAAGAACATCTCCATTAGTTAAGCATTAAAGTACTAAATCTATGACCAAAAATGGTCTTCAATTTTATAGCCTTTTCTAAGCCAATGATTATGACATGATGGGGCATAAATCTATAATCGAATATGGACTTAGCCTACTACACATGAACTAAGAATAGTAATGAAATGATATAAATGATAGGTTTAAATAATTAAATTGACTAAAAGGTTGTTGCTAAAAATAAATCTAAGTATGGAAGATGAACTATGAAATATAACATAAAACTTAAGTATATAAATATAAATAAAAGAGTGAAAATATTATAATATTGATTTATATAGTATAAGGGAAAGGATTTTGGTTTCATTTTCAAATAAAGACAAAGCTTTATTACTAAAACATGTGTTTGCCTCCTATGGAGGGCCAAGCTACAAGTGTTACTGAAAACTTATAAGTGAAATAAAAATAATAACAAGAATATGATTTGTGAGCACAATGTAGGTTTTAAGGGTGAAAGTAAACCTATGGAGTATGGTTATATGAATGAGGAAGCTAAAAATACTTTCTAGGGTAAAATCAAGGCTAAAACAAGGTTGTTTTAGCTAATTATCGTAGGAATAATGCTAGAGCTAGGAAAATATAACTTTGGAGACTAACGCTAACAGTGAAAATATTCAAAATCTAAAAGTTGATAATAAAACTACCTAATTGATGTTGATGTTGCATTAGCGTCAATGCTTAAGCTATCAAAGACTTGGGTACTTAATTGAACTCATGATGGTTATGGAGCATGTAGGAGATACTAGGATGCTTGATGCTCATGATCTTCATCTCTCAAAATATCAAAAAGTGCTTTATATCTCAAGAAACCAATCATAAAATATGGGATTTGATGCTATATTTATAGGATTAGGATTACTGAATTTGATCCCAGAGTTAAGCATAGTTCATGTGAATTTCATATAGTATTTGTTCTTGGTAAGTTTGACCTAGAATATTGAGTTATGTGGGCCTCATATAAAATGCTATATTATTTCTAGTTACATTACTTTAATTATGTATATATACTATGAAGATGAAAGCTTACTCTTATAGGAATGAGAGGAGTGGCCTCAAAAATGGAAGCAACACAACTTACATGAACCATAAATACTACTCAATTACTAACAACTAATAATGTTGATTTCTCCTATGTGACTTCACTACTTCTATGACCATTAATTTATGTACTTAAGGAAAAATTTTCATTATTTTTATCACATCTTATCACATGGCATCATGATAGTATATGAAAATAACATAAGATTTATGCACCTTAGCACATGTGCACACATAAATCAAACATAGGACTAGAGACCATGGCCACTATATAACCTAGCTAATATGTCATGGGTTGTGACTTCAAGGTTGTTAACTAAGTAACATGACCACTTGGGCCTATGCTTTTTTACTATTGTTCATGGCTTATGAGCCTATTACAAATTTTCAAATACTTGGCTTTGGATCCTTAATAATTTAACCTTGGAAAAAAGTGAAGAGGTGTAAAATGAAATTTGGCTATTTCCAAAATACTAATAGTATGCTAGTAAATAGTATTGATAAGATGCATGAGCCGAAGGACTTCCTAGAGAAATATTTTATTAAAGATAGTTACCATAAGAATCTAGTTGCCTATAGAGGTACTATTACCTTGGTAGTGACATCCCCCACATGAATGTGGGTTTTTCCACTATTGGTAATCCTATTCTCAAGATTGATGATGAACCTCACTTAGATAGTATATTCATTGTTGGTAAAATTATCTATAATTTCCTTATGGATAAGACAATATCTTGGGCATCTAATTTTGACAAAATTGGCATTAAAATCATACGCTTTTGATTCCTATACGTGTGTTATGACAACGAAACATCCCTTAGGATGTTCCTATAAGTGTGGAGCCTTCATCTTTCTTTGTCTGAAATGCATAAACATCTCTCTTTCAAAAGAATGAATCCTTGTTGTACTCTATAAATTCTTTGTTTTTTCAATTCTCCTTTATCAATTTTTTGTTTGGTCAATAATTATAGCCATAGATCGCAAGATTATCTTTTCTCTTATTTCTCAATCCATCTAGAATATGCCTAAGTTGTTTTCTTTAAGAAAATTAATGTCCTAATCCTCTATGTAGAAATGAATAGTATCTATCCATAACTACATCATGGAATTCATGGCTCCTTTATCTCCATCCTTGTATTTTCTTCCTCAAATTATACACTCTAAAGTATGTTTTGTACTTATCATTGAAAAGTTCCAATATTACACTCCTTATATGAATGGATTTTAGTTTCAAATATCTATACCAACTTTCTATTTTATTAACTAGTGTCTTTATAAATAATGTAAGTTTTTGCTAATCACTCTCAATATTTTGTAATGCACAAGCATCATGAGATGCTTATAAATTATTATAATCTCTCTCAAAGTTTGAATTATTATTCATGTTAAGCTAGTTGATACAAATTTCTCTTTGATGTCTAGTTGGAATGTAAAACATCTTTCTAATGTAATCATACTTTGGGTGGCTATTAAGGATTTATCATAATCATTAGATTTATTATAATATCTATCATGAGGATGTTCCATTTTATTATTTTGATCATGTATTCTTATATCCCTCTATTCATGTTCTCTATCTTCATCTTCATCAAGGCTTCTACCTCTTCTAGGTTTCCTATCTTGATTTCTTTTAGCATTTCTTTCAAATTATCTTTCTTCATCTCTTAGTGAAGCTCTATATTTTAATGTTTTTTTATCATTGTTAGAATTTTTTAATGAGGATGAAAAAGAGGATGGAAAGATTAAAGAGTAATGTCAACTTATCCTCCTTCTATGGTCCCTTGATTTTTCTTATTTAGATCTATTTTAGGTTCTAGGCCTTAGGTTCCTTATTATTCTAGGTTTTGTCCCATCCCTTCTAGGATTATCTATTAAAGTTGAACATAATATTTGATTTGTAGGATCTTCAATGTGAAATATAGAAGGTTGAGAGGTTGATTAATGATGATTGGGTCTTTTAGTCTAATATCATATGTTCTCCTTCTCTCATGATGATGTCAAGTAAAGTTCATTCTTGTCCTTAGTATGTTCATGCTTAGTCTTCATGATAGTATCTTGTTTGACTTGAGCTTTTGTTGGCTGATATGGTCTAGTCTTATTCTTTTTAATTTGAAAATTTTTATGGCTATGAACAAGACCGAATCTTAAAAGAATAGCTTGAAGTATTAATTGATTTGATCAATTAGATGGTAACATAATATTATTTTACAAATATTTATATTAAAAATATTCATCTTGATGAAAGATGAAAGTAAAGTATAGATAATAAATACATAAATGAGCATAAGAGACTCTTGTTTATGATGGTCCACTCCAAGTTTCCTTAATATGAATTATATCATACCAGTTGATGAGTGGTTGGGTATTCCAAATTTTAATCATATAATTCATGAGTGTACATGTGTGACCTAATCCTAATATGTAAATGGATAATGTAAGTATTCTAGTGGTTGATGTTAGGTTTGTGATTGTATTCTTCTCACATTGAGTTAGCAAAGTGCAAGTATATAGTTTAACTCTTAGTGAGTCATATGATATAATGATGTTGTTTAGATTTAATTATCCTAAGAACCAACATAATGAAAGTAAAGATAAAGTCTAAGGTTAAAATTTAATTCTAAGCATGTTAAATATGTAAATCTATGCTAGTCTAGAGTGATAAGTATCCATTCTTTTCTTTCCTTAGATGTCAAGATCTCATGTAACCATCACTAGGATTACCAAGTGAATCTACTACTAAGAAAATCAAGTGAACTCACCACTAGATTACCAAACAATTACAGCTCACACTTGAAATCAGTCATACTTATATAATCTTACTAAAATACATTGAAAAGTTAAAGTATTTGGAAAATTTAAATGACTTAAGAAAAGTAAACTTTCTAAAAAGTAAAATTAATCTAAGTAGAAATAAGTTAAGTAGAATGCTACAATGATAAGAAACAATCTCAACCTTTATTTCTAGTCATGAATTATGCTCAAGAATAATCCACTCAAACAAATATTCCATACAATTATTAAACACTACACTATAGGTATTTACTCTTTCTCTAAGTCTAAATCACAAAAATAAACTACATGACTTTAGCTAAGTTTGGGTGAAAGTTGATGATTTCAATGTGATGGTAGGTTAGTATTTTTAGGCATGACCATGATCTAGTACATCACATCAATGATATCATATTTGACTAACATAAGGTTTTATCATACCCTCACAAAAGAAGAATAAAGTTCTTTATAAAATTTATAGGATTGTATACAAAGTTGGATACTATGACTTATTTACATAATTAAATCTACTATGAATGTTGCATTGTGGTTCAAGTGGTGTTTACAAAATTATCATCCATTGCATGATCAATACAATTGAAAATAAAAATAAAAATAAAAAGCTTGATGTAGCCTTCAAGTTCTAGGCAATGGTGGCTTCTCCATTGGCTTCTTTCCTTTATCATCAAGCTTCTAAAATTAGTACTTGTTGAGTAATGCCCAAAGATTCTCTTCCTCATATCTTGGATCATGTACTATCCAAGCAAATTCAATAATGTTTGCTAGAGTCAATACTTCCCATATGTAGGGCTATTATGAAAACATTTTGTTGATCTTTACATACTAGGTTGTGAACTACCTTCTTTCTTCTTCAAATTTTTTGGCTATTTTTCTTAATTATTGATAATTTTTCATTCTTCTCGAAAGCTTTATTGCTACATAAATTTGGTCTTGGAAGCTATCTTTGACCACTTGGAGCTTAGAGTTTACAATGTGTAGCTTTTGTTGTGCATCATTTCTATTTGCAAACTCCTTCTCATATAGTACATATACTATGGCCACTTGTTGCTCCATTTCTATTCTAAGCCTTCTTACTATCAACATGGCTATATTAGCATAGTAGAGGTTTTCTAATCCCATGTATTCTATTAGGTCATCTATTTGCAAGTCTTTATTCTTAATTTTAACTTAATGTACATGGGCAAGACCATTTAGGATTGGTTGCCAATCAGGTGTTTGTGTTATGATTAAGATAATATTAACCTTGGTCATCTAGATTTTCTTTTTATTAATTTGTTCTTACATGCCCACTTAATCTCTAAAGTGCTCTTTTATCCTTTCATGCTTCTTGGCCTCATTCTGCCATGTGTTATTTTCAATAGTCGAATTTTTCCATATTGCATAGACTTCTTCAATTGATAAGATTTTATTTTCTTTGCTAATTTTCTCATGTCAAGGTTGACTTTGATAAACTATTCCATCAATTGATGAAAGTTTTCTTTTAGGATATTCTTTTACTTCTCAATATATGTCAACCTCATTTTTTTCAATAGTAATTATTTTATTTTCTTGCTCTAATATAGTTAGGGCTTTGACATGAGCATAAGTCTATGCTTCTACTTTTAAGACATTTCATGTTAGCTTTTTTTCTCTCCATATCAATTTAGATATTTTTGGCTATTAGTTGGTTTATCTATTTAGTTTTGAAGTATTATATCTGGTATGATGTAATGTTTCATGCAGGGTCTTATCTTTCTTTTCTTAAGGTAGCTAATTCTACTTGTAACACTTTATTTTCTACATGTTCAACTCTAGTTTCTGCCATTACTAGCTTGCCCTTAGTTGATATAAATTTAGAATGCATTGCAGTGATATCACTAGAGATATTAAAAATATTCTACATCACTTTCCCTATCTACATTAGTTGATCCAAAATGTCTTCATGTTTTTGTGTGGTCATGGAGGTTCTGAATATAGCTTGAACATCTTTAGCTCTAGTT
Organism: Gnetum montanum; assembly: GCA_015680685.1. Classification (NCBI taxonomy): domain Eukaryota; kingdom Viridiplantae; phylum Streptophyta; class Gnetopsida; order Gnetales; family Gnetaceae; genus Gnetum; species Gnetum montanum. The sequence goes on from MNCI01035990.1 coordinate 32,299, forward strand.
ATATTTACCAATGGTAGAATGGGAACATTAAAGGATTTCTTGATATCATCTATAATAACCTCTATGACTCCTACTACATCTTGGTGTTGCATAATCATTACTATAGCTTTTTATTTTAATTCTATCATGACCTAAAAGGATGAAACATTCTCAAATATTCATTAGTTCAATCATCATTCTGTCCTGCTTGTAATGAAACTTGACCACTAGTAGGTCCTATTGATATTGTAGGCCTTATTAGATTGTCTCTTACTCAATATATACTAGAGACCTCTTTATTTTCCTTGCTTATAGTTTTAGCAATTTGTTACAAATTACTTATGGAGGATCTGTAGTCTTGCTATGCTAGTGGAGTGTTTAATCTTAGTCTATCATCAACTAGTGTTGATCCACTAGTTCATGCTTACTCTTTTCCTAAAATTGAAAGATTTTCTATTGGTATAGATCTTGCAACTTCCCCCATGCCAACTAGTTTCTCTACTTGATCCTTTTTGAATGGTACTAGTTTTGAAATATCAACATAGGAAGCATTTTAGGCATTTTGAAGAAGATCATTAGTATATCTTAGAGTTCCTGCTTGTCTACATAAGGTAAGAAATGGTAAGGTAAGTTTCTCTACCTTCTTCTCTTCAAACCTCCTTTAAATTTACAAAAATAATAAATGAGCCATATTTTCTTGAAATTTTTCCATGAGTATGGTGCTTCCTCTAGCTGCATAGGTATAAATTCTATTTAATATTTTAGTTGAAAAGATGTGATAGGTCCTAAACTTGAAATAGATCTTTTCTTTAGCAGATAATCCACTATATTCCTTCTCAGTTGTTTCATAATCCCTCAATAGCCATAGCTTCTTTAAATTTGTGTTAGACCTTATGGATATTTGTGCAATGTTGGCTTTGACATTAGGAAGATTTAGTGCCTTGGCTATTACCTTGAGTAAATATGGCACTGTGATTCCTTCAATTTTAATAGTAGCATCATCTTGCTTATTCTTCTAGAATTGATATACTTCCCCTAAGTATCATTCATCATTTCTTGATAATCTAGACCAAAGAGGAGAGGCTTGGAGTTTCTATCAAATATTAGTAGATGCAAACTCCATGAATGGTCCAAAATTGAGTTCCACAATGATTATGAACATGCTAGATTTTTCTTGAATGTCCTAGAGACATTCATTCAACAACATGAGATGTTGTACTTACTCTTGAGTAGGTGAGGCCTCAACTTCAACTTGTGCAAATTTATCCATCATGCGTGTAGGCTAATGAATGCTATAAAACTAGGCCTCTTGCTTAGCTTGTGGAGTTTGTTCCCCAACTTATCCTCTTCCTCTGGGTTTTTTACCTCTCAATTGGGAGGGTTCTTTGGCTGTGAATCGTTTAGAAGCCATCTTCAATAATAAAAAATCTAGTTAAAATTACCGAAGATTTTCAAATAAGCCAGTTCATAGTCCTCTTTCATGTTCTTGGATTTGATCAAAATCTATCCTTATTACTACCTTTTAACTCTTATTAAGATTAAAGAGTTAGAAAAATTTGAAAAGAAATCCTTAATTATTGTATTTTCTAATGTGTTATGAATAAGTTAGTTCTTCATGACCTCTCACAATTGTTATATTTTGGCTTAACATGTATTTGAATGATTAATTTAAAAGGAATAGTTAAGTTTATGAGCTTTTCAGTTAGTTATATAGTTCAAATGTGATTAGTTATTACTATTCTTATCCTTAATATATTCTCCTAGGCATAAAAAAAATTGATGCTATTTACAAAAATTACATGCAACACTTTCTTCCATGATTGAGTTGATCACTCTATGACCAAGAGGGTTGAAAAATCACACAAATTGGAGCTATGGTGATGAAGTTATGAAGCTCTAACATTTGGTTGTTAGAGGGTCAGAAAAACAACATGAACTCCCTTTGTATGAAATGAGAAGGATGAAAATTTTCTAACTTTCATGTATATATATAGGAATTTATAATGGATACATCATAGAAACACCATCATTGATGTGATGTTGCAAGGCATCAAACATCGTAGCTACAATATTACCGTGAAATGTTTTTATATTTTGAGTAATTTTGATGGGAAAATTAAGTGAAATGGATAGCCTAGAAGGTAAGAATGTGTTCCAAAGGTTTCTCAATCATTGATGATGTTTAGAAGTTAAGATTTTATCCATATTAAGTTTGTAAGAGAAAGAATTTAGGCAAATTAAGTTACTTAGATTTGTAGGAGATGGTTGGTAGAAATTGCCAAATGTGTGATGAACAATGAGTAAATAGAAAAGTAACAATGATCATTTAAGTATTCTAGAGGTAAACGATGATATGAAATTAGTCATTAGGTATGAAGCACAAGATTTATATAAGTAGGTCCAACCCAAAGTAGGATCCAACCATTAGTACCCTTGTATAACACACCTACAAGTATCCACAGCACTTAAAGAGTTTCATGTAAAACATACCCATATTTCAAGACATATATGTTAGTATTGGATTTATAAGAAAATAATGCTATAGTATACAAAACTATTAAATTATGATTATATATAACACTGAGATGAAATGGAAGTAATAGGGATTGTAGAAAATGGAACATGAGGTGTCTTACCATAGACATAATGAATTCTATATGTGATGCATGGTTAAAGTAATCATTAGCCTTTCCATCCAAGATCCAAACTAAGTCCCTACCACTTACTAGTGGCATTGATTTGTTTCATCTCAAAACTAACAACCACAAGACTATCACAATAGCAAGGAGTATTAAAACTTGACAATGAAGTTCAAGGAAGTAGTTAATTAATAACACACTTTATTATTTTTTTTAAAAGAGACTTGGCTATTGGATAGAGGAGTGCCTTTAGGCATGGGTAACATGTCTTTCTATCCTCATAACTCATGTGAGTCTAAGAAACAATAAAATTTCTAAAATTTCACCTACCTACAAGCATGGGTAACATGTCTTTCTAGTGACATGGTAAGATAGCACTTATTTTAGACATACTTTCATTTTTTTTAGAACTCAAGTACATAATGTGACTTAACAACAAGATAGAATTCATAATAGTAGATTTTGAGAATCCATAATTCCCCTGGATACCATATCTTTTTTGTTTCCACTTGGTTCTTTACTCTTCCATCTTGGCATAATGATCACAATTTCATTTCATTTTTATTGTGAATACAACGTCATTATGGCCATGTTAGGAACCTCTTATTATTAAAAATGAGTGGATGAATGATGTGGTATCAATATATTTATGATCAATCCTTTAATGATTTAATAACATAGGATGAAATTCTCATTGTTTAGACTACATTTTGTTTTATTCCATTACACTTTACTAGAAAAATCAAGAAAAATATGTACATGAAAGATAGTGAAAAATTATAAAAAATGATAAGAATGGAAAATTGTATAAAGAATTGAAAAGATGTCAAAGAATGAAAAATGATTAAAAAATGGAAAAGGTATAAAAGAATGAAAAATATATTAAATATAAAGATTAGTAAAAAAATAGAAAATATAAAAATATAAGATGAATTAGTGCCTAAGTATCATATTTGACATCCTCACAACTATGATTAACAGTAGAGATTAAAAAGATTGAATGGATAGTGGACTATTTTGTAGATAGGGTAGAGTCCTTGGAAGAGGAAAGAAAGTCATAGTATGGTTTTACCTATTGAATATTGACAATAATAAGTTTTTTTGGTTTGTTGGATGGTAAATCTACATGGAACCAAATTGGTATGTAGCATGGATGATATAAGGTCCCTCCCATAGAGTTTGGAACTTAGCCTTTTTGGAAACATGTTTGGGATTATGGTAAAGAACTTTATCACCAAGCTTGATGTATACTTATCTTATTTTAGTATCATGTCTACATTTAGAGTACTTATTATAGAATTCATTACTTATTTAAGCTACTAATTGATTTTCATCTAAGAGAGTGAGATTCATTAGACATTCTCTTTGAGCTAAGCTTAAATTTAGATCAAGAGTACTAGTAATGAAAAGGGTATAAATTTATACTTGGATTGGCATAGTAGATACTTTACCATAAACTAATTCATATGAAAAATATCCTATAGAAACTTTCAAAGTTGATCTATATGCCCATGGAGCATCATTAAGTTTAGTTCTTTAGTCCTTCCTATAATGACTAATGGTTCTAGTTAATATCCTTATGATTTCTTTGTTAGTCACTTCTGCTTGACCATTTTCTTAGAGATGATAAGATGTAGTTCATTTGTAATTAACCCCAAGCTATTTCATTAGCTTTTTGAATGTAGCTCCTATGAAGTAAGCTCCATTATTTGATATGAGCATGCATGATACTTCAAATCTATTCACCACATGTTGCTGGAAGAATTTGACAACTATTATGATTATGTAATCTTTAACTGTAGCTGCTTCTACCCACTTTATGTAATAATCAATAATTACTATGATTTTGAACTTTCTATTTGCCATAGGTGTTATGGATCCCATAAAGTCAATTCTTCAAATGTCAAAAGGTTTTAATGACTGTATTCATGGGTGTGGTCCTTCATTTTTTACTATCAATTCTCCATCTCTTTGACATCTTTTACAAGATTGTGCAAACTGATGTACATCCTTGAATATGGTAGGTCAAAAGTAGCCTGCCATTATTAGTTTCAATACTATTCTTCATCTTGCATAGTGACCACCACATAGTTCTTCATGTGCATCTTGCAGGACTCTCTATTAACTTTCTTTTGGAACATACCATCTTGTTAACCTATTAGCACATATCTTGTAAAGATTTCAATTAATTTTCATATAACCTTTTACTCTATGGAGGAACTATTCCTTATGTTTCTTATCTCATTGGATAGGATGTTCTTATTTGGTAAGATCTATTATGTAATCAATAGTCCATGAATTCTTTGTTGAGTTTACAACCATTATAGTCTTGGTGAATAAATTTTCATTAAGAAATTGGTATGATAGTGGCTTATCATTTTTCTAAGAAACCCATCTTAGCCTTGATAAATGAACCACTATAATATTTTTGATTCCTTTCTTATCAATCATTGTAATGTGAAATATTATAAGATAACAAGCAATCTTATCACTCTAGGACTGATTTCTAGTTTGTTCATTAAAAATTTGATGCTATTATGATTAGGATGGACATAAATAGGATAACAGAGCATAGTTTTTAAATTTTTCAAGTGCATAAACCATATACATAAGCTTTATTTCTATGGTTGTGTGATTGAGTTGTGCCCTAGTGATTCTTTAATTAGTACAGTATATATAATAAGGCCTTTTTTATCATCAAGTTGAGCCAATATTACCCCTACTGTATAGTTTGAACCATCTATCATAATGTGGAAAGCTTTAGACTAATCCAAAGTATGAAGGATTGGTGTTTTGATTAATCTTCATTTTAAGCTCTCAAATTCTTTCTCACATTGTTCTATCTACGAGAATGGTGCATCTTTCTTAGTTAGTGTTACTAGCAGTTTTGCAATCTTTGAAAAGTTTTCAATAAATCTCCTATAATATCTAGTATGAATAAGAAATGATATGATACTTTAATAGTTTGTAACCTTTGCGTGATATTTTTAATAACCCTAATCTTTTTTGGATCTACCTCTATTCCTTTAATAGATACTTTATGTCCCAAATCTATATCATCTTGAACCATTAAGTGGCTCTTTTCCTAGTTGAGCTTCAAATTAGTTTCTACATATCTTTTTAAAACTTTCTTTAAATTGATTAAGGATTATTTAAAATATAGTCCATATGTGGAGAAATCATCCATAAATACTTCAACTTCTTTATCACTTTACTTTTAGAAAATACTTAATACAAGTCTCTAAAAGTTAGCGAGAGCATTACACAAGCCAAAGGGCATTTTCTTGTATGCAAACATCCCTCATGCATTAGTGAATGTGGTTTTTTCTTGATCTTTTGATGCAATGAAAATTTCTTTGTACCCACTATATCTATCTAGGAAACTATAGTACTACTATCCTACAATGATATTAAAGACTTGGTTAACAAATGGTAGAAGGAAATTATCCTTGAACATTGCCATAGTTAACAATCAAAAATCAGTGTAGACCCTTCACTTATCATCTTTCTTTGGGACAATAACTAATGGGCTAACCCATTCACTATCTACTATGGGATAGATGAACCCTACCTTCAATAGTTTTGTTAAATCTTGTTTGATAACTTCTTTAAGTTTAGGATTTAATATTCTTTGAGGTTGGTAACATAGTTTAATTGTTAAATCTATATATATTTGGTATTGATAGATGCATGGATTAATGCCAATGATTCCATTATAGGATCATGCAAATGTAGTTGACCATTTATTCACCACTTCCAGCAATTTTCTACTTCTGCTCTTTATCATGTTTGGCATTTATGATTATTGATTTTTTATTATTTAAGAAAGCATACTGAAGTGCATCCTATAGGGCCTTTAGTTCTAAGGGTTATGGTTTTTACTTCTTTGGTATCTTTAACTATCCCCATTCAATATCTCCCTCTTGGTATGATTCCATATAAGGAGGTTGTCTTCTTAATTATTCTAACTTATCTATTTATTCAACATAGGCACTTGTGATTTTGTTCAATGGTTTTATGCATATATTAGATTCTACTTCTTTTTTAATGATCAACCATTGGGTATTTACTTGTCAAGTGGCTACTACATATAGGAACTTTTATATACATATGTCTTCTATACATACTTTGCATGTTGTGATGACATCATGTTTTTTGGTCTAGATCCTTTGTACATAATTGTACCCTTTATTACTATATGCGATACATGGAACTCTATGTCTTTGAATAATTCTAGCTTCATCTTTCTTAGATATTTCCAAGGAAAAGTCTCTAATTCGAAGTTTAGCATCCATAGTACTAAGTCATGATCTTTCCTTGATTATTAGAAATTCCCCTTTTTTCCACATGGATGACTAGGAAATTGACAAGGTAGGATCAATCACTTATGATAGTAATAACATCCTCTGATTATCCAAGTGAAACAACAATGGACTAGTTTGCAAGCTCTAATTATATGTTACTCTTCTTCAATGGGGAAGGATTTTAGGCCTTGTACATATTTTGTGAAATGAGGTTTACTCCTAATCTAGAGTTTAAGAAGGCCTTGCATGGTTTATGTCCTACTATTTAAAGGTAAACCAATGACTCCTAGGATCTATTCTCTTCTTGAAAAGTGCTCTTTCTTTAATCCAATGGGTTATTGTTTGAGTGAGCATGATAGTTGTTATGTTCTTGTCTATAGATATTAGAAGCATAGTGTTTTCTATAAGAGTGTATATAGATGGGGTAGAGTTAACTAAAGTTCCCATCCTTCAAACCCTTTTTGGACTTTCCTTGAAAAAGGAACATTTTTTACGTCTTGGTTCATTTGATATCACATCTTCTTTTGTGTTGAATATCCTAGTAGTGCTATTTTTTTGTGGTTGCATTGGTAGCTCTCCTTGCATGACTTGTGGCAATGGTGATGATGAGGTGTTCAAAGTTTTGAGTGAGGAACTAGCTATTCATTGGGACATGAACAAATTTGGATTCATTTGTAAGGTAGTGGTTCTATGATACTCCAGTGGATAATAGTGAGAAGAGACATGAACTAAAGTATTCCCTAGAGATATTGGATATTGAACATAGAATTCATAGTGATCAAGTTGCCTGTATGGATACTTTTACCTTAGTGGTAACATTTTCCATGTTTTTGATTATTACCACTCCTATTGGAATTACTCTTGTGCTGGAGGATAAGTCTTGCCTGGGTAGTACATTTGTTGGTAGGGTTGTTGAAAGTTACCTTGCGAATAAGATAACCATATGATCATTTGTTTTTTGATGAATTTCAAATTAAGTACATATGCCCCAATCTCTTGTAAGTGGACCATAATAGGAAAACATTCCTTAGGATGTTCATACTAGCAAACTATCCATCCTTCATCATCCTTTGAATTAGAATCTATTAATTCCTCTATTATAGTAAATTTTCCTTTGTTCCAAGAGGTCTCTCATCATTTTCTCTTCTTTTCTTCTTTTCCTTGCTTCAGTTTAGGGCTTGTTCAGTATTTTCCTATGCTATCTTTAACACTGTAGTAAATTTCACATTCATGGAATTCCAAATTTCCTCTATCTTTATTGTAATATCATTAACAAATTTTTAAATTGGTAGATTCTTCCATTGGATCATATCTTCAAAATTTTTCTCTTCTTGTGATTTGCATATTCTCACATCTATTTTTCTTATTGTTGGATCTATGTTATACTCTTATGCAAATTCTCTTTTCCTTAACTCCCCTTCTTTCTTTCTACTTGATCAATGAATCTTTAAATACAATGAACTATCATTTTAGATAATCTAGATTAGGCATATATGTCAAGGGTTTCTTTTATCTTTTTTCTAGCCCATTGATGATGTATTGGAGTTGTTCCCTTTGAGAAATCTCATGGCCTAGGCATCTATGTAATAGTGAATAGTATCTACCCATTTCCACATCAAGAGATTCATGTGTCTCATTCTTTCATCCTTAAATATATTTTCTCAAATTAGACACTCTAGCATAATTTTAATACTTGTTATTAAAGAGCTCTAGCATGGTACTCCATCTTTGAATTGATTTTGATTCTAACTATACTAGCGCTTTTCCTCCTTTATGAGTGTTCTAGAAAATAACTTCACTTACTATCAATGATTCACACTATTTTGTAGGTTACATGCATTATGGAAGGCTAATAGATGATGCTATGGATCTACATTGTATTCACCTTCAAATTTTGAAATATTATTCAAGACTAGTTTCTTGATGTGACTATATCTTATATGCCTGGCAGACATATGCATTACTTCCCTGATGTTAATTATGTTTTGAGTGACATGTTGGGGTTCTTTCTAATCTTTGGGTTCATAGGCTTTGTTGCAGTAGTAATCCCCTCAATGCTCATGATACTCTCTTTATTCTCACCTAATCCTTTTCCTTCATTCATTTTGATCATCTTCCTAGTCATCAAGATTCCTTCTTCTACATGCATGTCTCTCATGGTCCCTTCTTCTTTCCCCATCATGATTCCTTAGTCTTTGTTCTTTCTTTTCAGAATTGGTAGATGAGTGTGAGGAAGAAGGTGAAGAAGTTAGAGAATGGTATCAGCTGGTCCTTCTTATCTAGCTCCTTAATTCATCCCTTTTTAATTTAGTGAAGGTATTAGGCCTTGAATTCCTTCTAATTTTTGAGTCTTCCTGATCTCTTCCAAGAGGTTTTGTGAGAGCTAAATGCAACTTGATCTTAGTGGGATCTTTAATGGGGAAAAATAATGTTTGGGAATGGGGCCCATGATTTTAATATAGATTCTCAATATGGAATATGGTATTTTATCTTTCTACTAAGATAATGGTTTAACATGCTTTCTTGCCCTTGTCATGCTCATGCCTTGTCTCCATGATGGCATCCCTTCTTGCTTGACTTCTATTGGTTGGTATGGCCTCATCATGTATTTGGTGAAGTGGTAACCTTCTTGTACATGACCAAGATTTGATTTCATAAGGGATTCTTAAACCATTGATAGTACTAAATATTTTGGAGGTAAGAAAATGTTGCCTTGTAAATCTTTCAATCTTAGTTATTCATCTTGGTGAAAAACATATGTGAAGTCATGATAGTATGGATCAATTCGTAGAAAATTCTAGTTTGCATCAATGCACTCCAATCTTCTTTATTATACTTTTTTTCACGACTCTTATTAAATTTAGTAGTGGAAAATGATTTCTCCTTACTTATGGATATCATATTAAGTGCTTTATGCTTAAGTGTATGTGTATTTTTTATGAAATTAGTTTAAGTGTAAAAGATGTACTTGATGATACTTGACATAACGAACTTTGTAAAATCAAATACTTAGAAAACATTAACACATTCCTAGTAATGAAAAAAATGATGACTATTTGGGTATTCTAATATTCAATCATACAAGTCATGAGCGTACATGTGCAACCTGATTGTAATCCATGGATGGACAATGTAGTATGCTAGCAGTTGATGTTAGGATCATGATCGTTATATTCTCACATTGAGTTAGCAAATTTCAAATGTATGGTTTAAATATTGGTGAGGCATATGATATTTTGACATTATTTGGTTTTATTTATCCTATATGCCAACATAATGAAAGTGAAGATAAAGTATAAGGATAAAATCTAAGTCTAAGTATGACATAGATGTAAATCTATGTTAGCCCATAGTAACAAGTATCTATTCCTAGCTTGTTGTACACATCAAGGGCTCATGTAATCTTCACTAGGATTACCAAGGAAATCCACTATTGAGAAAATCAAGTAAAATCACTACTAGGTTACCAAATGATTATACTTCATGCTCAAAACCTTTCATACTTATATCACCTTTCTAAGACATTGAAAAAGTAAAGTACTTGGAAAATATAAACAACTTAAGAAAAGTAAACCTATTAAAAAGTAAAATTAAGCTAAGTAATAATGAACTAAGTGGAATGTTATAATGGTAAGAAACAATCTCGATCTTTATTCCCTATCATAAATTATACCCAAGAACAATCCACTCAAACAAAGATTCTATACAATTGTTAAACACTATACTATGGGAATTCACTCTATCTCTAAGTCTAAATTACAAAAATAACTTGTAAGAATTTAGCTAAGTATTATTGAAAGTTGATGATTTTGATGTGCTAGTAGGTTGGTATTTATAGGCATGAACATGATCCACTACATCATATGAACAATGACGTATGCACAGCTACAATATCATAAATACAACATCATAGTTGATTGAAATAAGGTTTTATTACTAGTGTTATTAGTAAATAGGGAATTAGTCCTATGTGAAGAAGTCATGTTTAATCAATAAAGTCTCTCCATGTATGTCTTTGAAATTATCAATTTCGTGAAAGATAAATTGTTAACTTATTAAAAAAATTGTACAATATCAACTAATATAGGATATTAACATCATCCTCAAAAAACTGTCAATGGTTAGTGGCAAGAGTTTTATATGCCTAATCATACAAATTATATGTGTTATGAGGCACCTAATTGTAATCCATAAATAGAATAAATATGACTTCTAGGAAGTCAATCCATGATCATTGATCATTGTCTTCCAACTTGAGCTAGTTGTAATCAAAGTATATGATTTAACTCAAAGTGAGACATATGATATGATATTATTCAATTTGAGAAAAATAAAGTAAAGCATAGTAATTGAGTATTAAATCTATGGAAAAATAGAAATAAATTCTAAGTTAAGCTAATGGTGATAAGTATCTATTCCTAATCTTCTGTACACATCCTAGGATTGTATAATCACCACTAGAATTACCAAGCAACATCCTATTAGGTGTACTAAGTGATATTACAACTAAGTTATTAAAAAATTATACATTATGTTTAAAATTAATTATGCTTATTCCACTAAATTCTATGATGCTCAAGCATATAAACATTATGCTAAGGATGATAGAAAGTAGATTGTATAGGAAAGTAAATTCTAAGTTAAGTACAATGTTGTAATGAATAAAAATAATCTTGATCTTTATTCTTGGCCATGAAATGTATCTAGGTACATTCAACTCAAATAAAAATTCTATATAATCACATCAAACTATACTTTAGGTACTTACTACCTAATAGTAAATTCATAAAATGAAACTATAAGAGCTCTACTAAGGTATGATCAAACATTTAATATGGTGACTGGATGAAATTTTTAGGTGGTACCAACTCTGGTACATTGCATCTACAATATCATATGTAGACATATGATATCATAGGTATACTCTTGTAGGTGCACTTTCATAGTTAACTCATAAACTATTCATTAGAAAGCTCAACAAAGATCTTTAATAGAAAGAGAACCTAGAAAGAAAATAAAGAGAAAAAGCTAGAAGTATATTCTATCAATGTATGTGAGAGCAACATAACATTTACTTTCATATGTCATAATTAGAACTTTTGATTTCACATCAATGATTTAGATAAATTTGATTAAAATCAATGGATAAGATAATTTACATATGAGTAATTATCTAGATAAACCTAGCATGATTAAGGATCTAACTAAATTAGTAGTTTAATAATTTTGTATATATTTAATGGTTAGAATAAATTAATATTTCATAATAAGAATGGTTTTGAAAATCCATTCAAAACAATATTATATTTTTTATTTTATTATGACATCTATGTATATCCAAAGGATTTCCAAGATAAATGAACTTGTATAAAATATATCACTATTAATAAATCCTAAGCACAATAGATGTATCTAATATTCATGTGACTTGAACGCATCTTCTATATAAGTTTTTAAAACTACAACCAATAGCTTGAATAGTTTATACAAATACTCACTAAAGATTTTTTATTTTCTCTATTCCATAACATTTTAATAATATATGTTTCTTATTCTCTATTACTTGTAGTAAATACAATTAACATATTCTAACTTTATTTTGCTCATTTTTTCATCTTCTAGATTCAACCCAAAGAGAGTGTAATTCCAATATTTCTCTACTAATTAGTGCTCTCGTAAATATTGGAATTGTTACATGTAGATATTTTGTTTTATCATGTTTGCTACCTCTACTATTTTTCCAAGAAAATTAAAGCCTTTTTTAAAAATTTGTACCTTATTTTTTCATCTCTCTAAATCTTTTTTTTTAATAAGGTTTCAAGCATGTCCTAAACTTAGTATTACATTAATATTATCAAAACACCATTTTTGTAGCCAAAATCTTTCTTCATGACACCATGTTTATTATTAAGATTTTTAGAGATCTCTCTTAAGCTCTAATTGCTATTTTTATTATTCAACTATAATGTTAATAACTAATATGTAACAACGTTGCCCCAACATTGCCCCAACGTTGCCCCAATGTTGCCCAGCACCCTAAGGAATTCACGAAGATCCAATGGATTTGGGGCAAAAGACCTAGGGAATACGCCTCAAGCAAGCAAGCAACTCAAGAGTGAGTGCAAACAGAAGCACAGCTTCTTAACATACATGACCATGCACCTCATTAAGGGTAACCAAACTCCAAAACGAGGACCAAGCAAACAAGCACACACACAACCTTGTAGACCACATCAATGGAAGGGGAGATGATGTAGATCCCTCATGATCTGGTACAAGGTGTGGCTTGGCACCACATCAAAACTATCTAGTCTTGGTTTCCTACATATCTATAACCGCTGTAGAATCATGGCCATGTAGTTCTCTACGGAGAAGAGGGGAATGAAGAGGACTTAGAAGAGAGTTGCAATAGGAGGGTGTCCTATTGCTAGCTTGGCACCACCAAGCCAGGGTGGGTTTTCTAACACTTAAGAGTCATCCAAGGATGCCTCAGATTGTTCCATGGCCCTTGAACCATGGGGAGAGCCCAAGAGAACCACCACTCTGGGACATCTCTCACAATCCTCCCCCACACAAAGAAGCAACGTCCTTAGAGCAGAGCGTAGGATAGCTTCGAGTGTACACTTCTAAATGGGTTCGGAACTCCATTAATTCTAGGGATCCGTCAACTTCTTAGATTCCAGGCTTGAAGGAAGGTACTAACCCCAACACCTGAGGCATCCTTCCATCCAATGCCTTGCATGAAACGCAAGGGCAATTGGAGGAAGCCCAAGACTTCCCTTCTCCATACGAGCGGGAGAGTCCAACCCAAAGGGCCAACATCTCTAAGGTGTCCCCTAGATCTATCCCTTCTAAGGGTCTAGAGACATATCTTCTTACGTAAACCCATACTTATGCAAGAAGATAGCTCCTCTTCCACAAGTCCCATTGAGTTTCTCTATGAATGGCATCTCAGCACCCATTGATCTTTTTTTGAGGGCTCACCAGGGCCACTACCCATGGTGAGGAACTTGGGAACATCACACCAAGAGGGAGGACATGCTAATAAGAGCCATGTCTCTGCAAGCAACTCATGCTTGCCAGAACTCCATGTTCTGCTACTCGCATCGAGATCCATGAGGTCTCACCAGTTCAACCATCTAAGCATTGATTCCACATGCATCGGGAGCATGCGCGTTACCTTTTTCTCATCATGTTTGTTCAAGATGGTATGAAGGGAGTCAAACATGTTCTCCCTTACAAACAAGGTACAAGGGTAGATCTTTTGAGTTTGACCTTACCTTCTGCAGACACCAGCATCGCATGCCTCAATTCATCATTCCATAGTATTCCAACAAGAGAGAAGATCCAAAAATCTATTTAAAAACTTCTACAAGAGGCTAACATACAACAAGCCCCAACTATCATCAACACCTCTTGTGATTTTCCAACATTAAGAATGCCTACTCGGATGTTAGAACAAGTGGAGGGTCAATTGGGCAGCCAACGCCATGAAAATCCTCCATCACCTATCTCATATCAGCGATAAGAACATCATCAAATGCAACCATAATATCCCCTTCATGGAGAAGGATCACCCACATTTTCCACATGCAAGTTATCCTTCCCACACCAAGTTATGGGACAAGCACCATTTTCTAGACATTAGGTCCAGGAACGAATATAGAGTCACCTCAGAGAGTAACTAGATCATGAATTCTCCAAGGAACATCACGTTCTCAGAATTTTCATTTCCCCACTATCTCAAGAGCGACTGCCAGTCTCACAATCAACACCTTTCAGTAGATTTTGCACTTGCAGGAAGGATCCTCTTTGGGAGGTTTCTTCCATTGGTAAGTATAGCAGCCTAGCTACACCTTACCCATCATACACACCCAAGTAGTCAATATAGCCAATAGAACCATATCATGGAACTATCACCAGCTGAGGGAAGACATGGATTCACAAGTCTTACCCAATTTCAATTTTCCCCTTGAGAACAACTCGAGACACCAAGCAATTCATCCCTTTGATTAAGAGGGATTTCTATTTCATCTTGGGAGATCTGGGTTTTTGTTTCATACATCCCAGTCAAGCTCGTTTACATCAATTTGTGGTGGAAAAGGCCACACCACTACTTGTTATCACTCAACCCAACAACAAACACAAGTCAGCAACAACATCTTGCCCATAGGAGGACCCAGTCCTCAAGATAGTTTTACATGGAATGGGCTTTCATCAACATCATTTACAACTCAAACACAACGATTCATCCTTGAAGGGTTTACAAATAAGGATGGTCTACTAGAGAACCCCAATAAGGAAGTTCCTCTGAAGCCTCCAAAACAAAGAGAGACAAGATCATGCCTTGGTTACATGAAGAGCAATATGTATCTTTAATTTACATCAAAAACATGACCTCACAAAGGAGGTTTCATGAATTTCACTAGGCTAAGAACATTATGTCTCTAGGAACAAGCCCCATAAGTTCACAAACATAGGACCACTGCTAGGAACAAGTCCCAAACATCAACTGCTTATAGGAGACAACTGTATCAATACCACCTACCTTATTATTTTAGGAATTGAAGAGGACATCCATTGAAATGAAGAACAATCCCTCATAAAATTAAGGATTCACCAAGTAATATCGTGATCAACTCTACTATTCCACCACGGAGGTGAGAACACCAACATGAATTAACATCACCCGAAAGGCATGGGACAATACATCTGAGAGGGATTGTGTGATACATTAGTGTACGTAAGGGACAAAGTACATGGGAAAATTCAGCAAGACACCATAGCCTATTAGGCACAACGAGTCCCCTATCATGGAATCACACAATAGACAAAAACACACCAATAAGTCCCAATCTATGAGAGTGCATCATAGCTCTCCAAAGCACCAAAAGCAATTAGTCACGAGATCCCACCAACATGCACAAATCATTGGAAACCCCCAATCATGAGAGCATCGGCTCAAGTGTTTCAAGCACATTCAAGCCCACCAAGCAAGGCCACTAAGAGAAATCACAATTTCTATATCTGTAACGTCATATATTCAAGGATGGACCACCATCCCAATGTTTAGATAGCTACTCGACGATCACATCCAACATGGAAGAGTGAGTCTAGGCACTAATACCCGGAACTCGACTCAAATCCTCCTCTAGACATCATATTGATTCGACTTTCAGTCACCATCGATCATCTGTGGATAAGATCTTTGCCAGTTTAGGAACACAAGAGAATGTGTTCCCAATATTTGTCCTATCTCAAGGACGTTCACCAAGCACACACCATCCAGGCATGCCAACATCATCAAGAACACATTGCACCAGTTCAAGAGAATAATGGACAAGAACATGCCCTGGTCTGTTCATTACAACACCGTATCACCACTAAAGCGTTTCTCATGAGGTTTTCAGTAGAATTATACATCAAGGCATAAATTCCATTTACAACATATAGCAAGGGAGCTTTAAAACAAGCACTAGGAAAACACCATACATCAAGCTTGGCCTTGTCACAGGGGGTGGCATAGGCCTACAACCAAGAGACAATTGAGCCACATAGGCAATACATCCAGCACTTTTCAGTGCATACAACTGAATCAAAAATATCACAAGGATACCTTTCACACACCCAAGGATCAGATTACATTCATATATGGGAACATACATGGTATTTGGGAACGCTACCCATGCCTAAAAGGCTATAGGACAAACTACCCAAGACCTTCCTAGGCTGGAAGATTTAGGCCACCAAGAGCATACCATGGAAGAACCATGTTGTTTTGAGAAAAGCCTGTCTCTATCACGAACCATAAACAATCATTTGTCATTGCACCACTATCTCAAAATATTCATGATCTACCTTTGCACTAAACCCACTGCACAGGTAACATCGAATGAAAACAATTCGGGACACAAACACAACGATCGAATAACGAAACACACCAACTAAGTATCCATCGTCCTGCCATAGTGGGACCTCATTACATTGGCCAGTCTTGGGCCATCAGTATCTAGCATGGCCAAGGATACCATATCATGCCATCTGCTAGCCCAATATCTGTAGGATCTAGGATAGATCACCATCCTCTCTTAGTGCTCCCCCAGCATTGAGAGGTAAAAAAATCATGATGTACCTATTGATCCATCGCAGCCAAGGTACTGATAAATCCGTAACCCAATGTTGGGATTCTAAGACCAAATAATCAATTCATGAAGGTCTTAGGAGCACATGTCTTTCCCCATAGACATAGAGCTCACAGAATCAACTGAGGTCACCACTGGCTACATCTTTATACCCATGCTACCTGCAAACACTGAGACACAAGTTCAGAAATATAGAAGTTAGCAGGAACATGATTATCACATTAGCCTCATACACAACCGTCAAGCATGATCATATAACAAAGTCATATCACTCTTGCACATCATAAAAATCAAGACCTCAACAACATGCATAGAGATCACTCATGCAAAACATTGATGGATGAATTACATCCCTACTTGAACAAACAATTTCATCATGAGGCACACCAAGAGAGAGATAACACACTCTTAGAATTTCAAGATTCGTACACAAAAATCATTCCCAGCAACTAAGACTGGTTTCAACCAGGACCAAAATCTCAATGTAATCATATGAGTCATGGTCAATAGACAATCATGATCTCAACCCAAAAATAAGGTGGAAGACCAAGGTCTATCCAAAAACAAGTCTACATCAAATCAATTCTCCAACAATGAGGAACATCACGAAGGATGCGTTCACAAGAAGACTCTCATCAAAAGAGGTGTGGTCTCAACAAGAACCAACAATGGGATGACCCACACCAGTAGTCTTTGAATCAAAGTGGCTAAGAAATGTCACAAATCATAATAGTGATGCCACAAGCCCAAGGGTAACACCACCAGTTCAACAAAGGAGCATAACTCACAAGGATTAACAATAAGGGTAATCATGCCTCATGCACAAGAAGTTGTGAAACAAGACAACAATTGTTTGGCTTTGGGATGACACAAACAAACACTGCATCCTCAACGTTCCCAACAATAAGTCATCATACTGCATAGAACATTAAGCCTTGTATTACGAATAATAAAAACAACCAAGATAACATGCATGCAAAATTTGAAAGCACAACCAAGAAGACACGCATACAAAAATAGACAAACATACAAATGCAAGAACAAACATACGAAGTCTACTAGCAACGGTCTTAGTCCACCTAGAACAAGGTTCACCAAGAGCACATGTCCAAAAGACCTCCATCTTGAGGTACCTA
This sequence comes from Gnetum montanum, assembly GCA_015680685.1. Classification (NCBI taxonomy): domain Eukaryota; kingdom Viridiplantae; phylum Streptophyta; class Gnetopsida; order Gnetales; family Gnetaceae; genus Gnetum; species Gnetum montanum. Next base: position 50,499 of record MNCI01035990.1, read on the forward strand.
GAAACCATCTTGTCCCAATTTGTATTTTCTCATACTCACTATATCTAGGGTAAGTGGGAGTGCCAAGGATATCATATCCTGCAAAATTCAACAAATGCCATCTTGAAACATGTCATCTGGGTGGAAACCAAAGTAGAGACTTGGTCTAATTCATCCCATATGAATCATTGGAGACCTGAGATGAGAGCTCCTTGAGCAACAGAATTCTTGAGTTTCTAGTAGAACTCCTCTCAACCATATTGCATACAATCACAACTAGTTCAACCATAAGTACACAAGTGAAGGACATCACCACAACGCCATCATTTATATCCTCACAGAGAGCAACATACATTAGTTGCTCACAATTTCTCATCTATCCCCTCATGAAGAGTGGAGAACATTAACATCAGGAAACTCTTCAAAAAAACATAAGGATATGATCCTAGATCACCTAGGTATCAATCCGAAGGGACCATTAACCAAACAAGCTCAATAGAGTAACACAACCAAAGAGCACAACCATATCCCAGCACAATTTGAAACACACTTTGATACCATTTGTAACAATGTTGCCCCGATGTTACCTGGCACCCCAAGGAATTCACGAAGATCCAATGGATCTAGGGAAGAATACCTAGGGAATACGCCTCAAGCAAGCAAGCAACTCATGAGTGAGTGCAAGAAGAAGCACAACTTCTTAACATACATGACCACACACCTCATTGAGGGTAACCAAACTCCAAAACGAGGACCAAGCAAACAAGCACATACACAACCTTGTAGACCACATCGATGGAAGGGGAGATGATGCACCTACAAGGGAAGGTGCCTCACCCATAGATCCCTCATGATCTAGTACAAGGTGTGGCTTAGCACTGCATCAAAACTATCCAGTCTTGGTTTCCTACATATCTACAATCATCGTAGAATCAGGGCCATGTAGTTCTCCACGGAGAAGAGGGGAATGAAGAGGACTTAGAAGAGAGTTGAAACAGGAGGGTGTCCTATTGCTAGCTTGGTACCACCAAGCCGGGGTGGGTTTTCTAACACTTGAGAGTCACTCGAGGGCACCTCAGAGTGTTCCATGGCCCCCAAACCATGGGGAGAGCCCAGGAGAACCACCACTCTTGGACATCTCTTACATAATATGCTGCTTTAACTTTTAGTATTAACAAATTAGCTTCTAATAAGAGTATTCCATATGGAACATAAATTTTCACCTTGAGTTCACATAACAACTATTCTTGAAATTTTTTAATTTTCTTACATGACTATCAATCAAGGCCTAGGTCTCACAACATGTTTGTGAAGCATTATAGTTTATACAATTATTCAAAAAAGATATTTTTAAATTATCCAAGTCTAAATATTATGATTACCACAATTTTTCTTCATTGTATATAAAGCCTTTTAACCATTTGTACCTAATTGTAATATATAATGCTTTCACTTATAATTTTGAGAGTAATTTACGCTTAAATATTTGTATGTATCCATAATCTCAAGATTTGCATTATTTAGTTAGAAAGAATAATATCTCTTATTAGTTCCAAAAACTAAAACTTTTATTTTCAATTTCAATTTTAGTTTCAATTTATATTTTAATATACTATACTATTCATTGCTTCAATTTTTTTTACAAATAATTTTGAATCGTATTGGATTCCTCATTAGTTGCAAGTAATTACTCAAGCATTAGAAAAAGAATAAATAGTTCTCAATTGGACCTAAAACTAAAATTTTTTGCTTATATTCCTTAAGACTTCTTGGATTTATCAAATCAATTTCAAAATTCCTTTTTATGATTTTTTTAAATTTATAACATAGTATTATTCACTAGAATTGAACCTATAATCTAGAAATACTAAGTTAACACTCTTATCATTAAGTTAACATCCCATTATTATAACATATAGTTTTATAACTTCAACCCCTATCCCCTTTTCTCTATTAAAACTACTAAGTCCTAACTAGTTAACCATTTAATCAATAATGAAACAATAAGGTATTAGGCTAGTGGTAAGAATCTTAATTTGTAACTCCAAGTTATGTTCTCAATTTTTGTAGACAATATTGAGTTACAAAGTTCTAATTTAACTATATGTTTTAGGAAAAAAAATATTGAACAATTAAGTGTTAACTTAATGATAATACTTTTAATTTGTAACTCTAACAATGAGATGTTAACCTAGTGGTATGAGTCTTGGCTTGGTAACCCTAGGTCATAGGTTAGATTCTTTTAGGTAGCATTGAGTTATAAACTTCTATAAATCTTGGGATGTACCTATGTTTCAATTATTTTGAGTTTCAACAACCCCCTCCCCTGCCTTAATGTTTAACTTCAAGTTATGTATTCAATTCTCATGGGCACTTATAGAAGATCTTAATCTCATGTCTTGTTATTGATCTTATGTTAGGAATCTTTACTATCAATTGTAACCTTCTTGTTGACACTATTTTTAATATTTGAGTTAATAGCATTCTTGTCAAAGAAAGAAAAATTTGTCTTACAAGCTATTTGTCTATGTTGCTTAATACTTTCTCTAATGGTAGTGAAATTATATTATTGAGCTTTTGTCTTCTTTGGATTCTTTATTACCTTTTGATTATTCTTATCATTAAAATTAACTTAATTTTCATATCTTCAACTTCATATTATTTTTTTCCTATCCTTAACTTTAACACATTTTTTCTTTTTTTTTTCAAAATCTTTTTTCATGAGCAAGAAAAGAATAAGTATTAAATAAATGTCCTTCATGATGGAAAAAGTTGCAAGAATTATAAATATTATAATATGTAATTGATTAAATATAACTATTTCCTTCTACTTGTAACACCAATTCATTTTAAGATTGAGAACATTGATTTCAATAAAAAAACATCTACAAAAATTAAAAGTTGTAGAAATAGACTTTATATGCTTAATGAGACCAAGAAGACTAATAATTTCCTACTTATATTTTTGAAAAATTAATGGAAGATTATATAACTTAATAAAATATTGAACTTTAGCATATTCTTCGAATTGAACATTAAAATTTGGAGCCCACTTATGAATGATCAACACTACATGCTTATGTATAAAAGACCCTAAATCTAGGGCATACTGCATTATCAAACCATTGCCTAACTCAACAAGTAGAAAAAAATGAGAATAATAACTAGCATGAAGGACTTGAATGTAATGTTTTCTCATCACATCATTTAACTACGAAACAAAACTTTGATTATGAGGTAGCTAACCTAGATTTTGAATGAACACATATTATGATAAAAGAGTAGCAATCAATGACTCATATACATCATCATGAAGAACAAAGTTGCGTGTTTTAGTTGGATCAACGTTACTAGAATAAGGCATTACAACATTTTTATACAAGCATGTAAATCTACATTTTGAAAATCAACTGAAATTTTTACATTGATAAAAAAAAGAAAAAAATTCAACATTACTTGAAGAAGATGGAAGCAATATAGAATCTCCCATAAGAAATTCTAAAGAAATTAGATTTGGTAGAGAAAAATCCTAACCTAGTGGTAAGACTCTTAATTTAGTAACTCCAAGTTATGATTTTGATTTTATTGTACAACTCAAATCAATAAATTTTTAATAATATTGAACCTTAATGATAAGATATTAACCTAGTAGTAAAACTCTTAATTTGAAAGCTCTAAGTCATGAGTTTAATTCTGATGGGTAATGCTAAGTTATAAAGTTCTATTTGAATCATATATATTGGGGTGTATGATGTAGGGACACCTCTTCCAATTCCAATTTTCTTTCTTACATGTGATTTTTATCAATTTTAGGCTCTATGGATACACCTTGGATGTTAAGGAGATATTTTATCTAGGAGTTGGGACTTCACAAGAGACATCCAGAACACAAAAGAGACATCTTTGCTAAGAGCTAAGTATTCAGAGGAGAAATATTTCATTGGAAGGGAGATGTATTAGGAATAATAGAAACCTCTCTCCATAATGGAAATATCTTAGAAGAGATGTCTTCCAACTTGCTAAGATGTCTCAGGTAAGACATCTCAACCAAGAGGGCATGTCTCACCCAAGAAGGAGACATCTTCCACACTCAAAAGACATTTCTTTTGTAAGTTTTATTTTGATAGGAAATGACCTGAGGAGGTCAAAGAAGATCCATACACCTTGGAAAAATTTCATAATTATTGTTCCAATTCAAGAAACAATAAAGAGAAGGTAGAAAAAGATACAAATAGCATGGGAACTCCAAGTTAAACTTGTGGAAGGTTTCCTAGGGTTTTTTATCTTTGTTTTCTAATAAATATGGATTATTTCATGCTTGTAACATATAGAGAGATGTGAATGATATTTTATATAAGTTCATGTGTTGAACATGATCAAGAATGTAAGAGGGAACATTAAGTAAGTACATAGGTATTGTAGCTTTAAGGTTAATTATGTTATATGTTAGCTAGTGTGTTTTATTCTTGCTTATAATTTAATGATCTCAGTTCCAAGTTAGGGGAGAGAATCTCTATCAATTGTGTCTTACATTGAAAATAGTCATTGTATGGTTGTAGAGTCTCATGTTCTACAACATCATGTCAATGTTGTAAGTGACTGTTTTGGATATTCTATGGTGATGGGACGTGATATCACATGGGCCGCAATATTGCATCCCATGCGATATCGCGTACACGATATCGCGGTCCGTCGCCAAGTCTATAAATAAGAGGCAGTTCTCCCTTGTTTTCTCATCTAGATCTAGAACCTTAGGGAAACTTTGACATTTTTACCTCTCCAGAGATAGAATATTTTCCATGTGCCCATAGTAGGAGCTACAAAGTGAACGGATCTTTATTTGAGAAAATATTGTACCTAAACACATGTTTGTGTACGGAAATAAAGACGAACTTCTTGGATAAACCTTGCAGTGCATGGAATAGGCTAAATAGGATTTTATTTATTATTATTTACTATTTATCATTTACATGATTTATTAGGAATTAAATCTCTCTCAACCCTTCTCTCCTAGTTAAGTGCCTCAGCACGACCGCTTCGAGCACGTGTGTTACGCATGGTGATCCCAGCAACGACTAGCATTTGGTAACCATAGTTGCATTGGTTCAGGGTGTAAATGGTAAGTGGGAATGGATGATGATGCTAGGTTAATTTAGACTTAGTTAGTTAAAGTTAGTAATTAGTCTCTTCAACCCTTCACCTCACTAGCATAGGAGATAAAACCAGAAAGACATAAAAATCATATACCTTAGACTTACTTAACCATACACCATGACAAATACAAGTAAGTCTAGGAAGACAACGAATAATTAACCTTAAGTTTTCCATGATGTGTGTAGGCACTTAGTCTATGAAGTTTGACCAGATCATGCATGTTACGCTCGTATTCTTATGGTTGAGTGTAGGGGTACCTCACCACTCATCATTGGCACCATTGTCGGGGACTAAGTGTTTGTGCACTAAGTAGAACATAGGAAATCATTCACATTGTTGGTAGCTTAAACGAACCTTAGGGTTAATTAAAAAAAATTTATATAATGATTAAATAGCACACAGATAAGACACAATGTCTTCTTCTTCTTCTCACAAGAGCAATACACCACCAACAGATCATACAAAGAACAGTTGGTAGTCTCAAATGCATAACCTAAATCTGCTAGTTCCTCGACAATATAGGGTAGAATATACTCATCCCAATGAGTATATATGCAATTTTACTTTTATCCTCCATTAGGATGAATAGATGCACTAGAGAAACTTGCAAGGTAACATAGTGTTACCTTTGGATCTTGCAGTCCCCAACATGCTCCTCCGTGCTCTGGCACAGATCAGCATGACTTAGCTCTATGTTGAGTACCTTATAGGAGATTTTGACATGATGGATTACAATCCTACAACCACACAATGTTTAAGGGACTCAAGGCAAGAGAGCCAACATACATTGTTGAAGGGAAAAGAGGTCCCACATGTCCTAAGTGAAATCGGAGATGGTGAACCACTTATAATAGGTTCTCTATCAAAATATGTTTTCTCTCCTAACGATAGTGAGGAGGTAGGGTATCAGAACCTATGCTCTATGATACAAAACCCTAGTTCTAATCCCCATGAACACTAGCCATTCACTGAGGAAACAACAACACATGACAAGGACGGGCACTTAGATCGTCATCACGATTGAGGCCGAAGCCATAGAAGAGAAGGTAGGAAACATCGGCATGGTGATGGTTCTCCTTCTTACTCCATTTCTTCACATCATTCACCCTCTCCTTCCACCTCTAGGTGCAGTCATAGAAAGCATAATGGTTAGGATAGAGATAGACAAAATGAGAGACCTCAATGGGAAAGTCGAGAGAGAGGACAAGGGCATGAAAGAAGGGAAATTAGGGAACAACGTAGACATCATAGACATTATGAAAGAGATGATCATGACGAACCCCTACTTGTAACCCGAAGCATGCTAGACATCAAGGACGTAGTGAGAATACCAATAAGGCATCAAAGAGATAGCTGGATCAAGCATTTAGACATGAACAACATCCCACACTTCGAAGGGGGATACAACGCTAATTCGAAAAATCATTTACAAGCATTCCATGATGCCTGCACCTTGCAAAACATAGAGAACGAGTGGCAAAAACTAAAGTTGTTTCCCAGGACACTCATAAAGGAAGCAGAGAGTTGGTACCGGTCCTTAGAACTGAAAACCATTAGTAGGTGAAGTATGATGTTAGAACTCTTCAACGATAAATATCAAACATACTCCAGACTGTCTAACTTGCATAAGTAGATCCAAGGATGGAAGCAAGGTACTCATGAACCCTTGGATGCTACCATGGGCTGCTACTACACATTGTTAGATTGTTGCTCGGGCCATGGTTACGCACAGTGGGATCAACTCTACCACATCGTAGATGGGCTAAGGTATGAAAATAGGAGAACCATTGGGACTTATTCCCAAGGGAGACTATCAGAACTTAGATCCCATGAAATTCATCGCTTGTTGGAACAAGTAGCCAAAGAAGAAGAGGAGCTACAAAAAAGAGAGAGCGTAGAAGAATATAACTGTGATCCCTCTCTTCGAAAGAAGGGAGTGAGATTTTGTGATAAAGAGGATGAGTCACCACTCAAAGATTTGGTGAACCGAAAAAACTTTCCACTTTAGAAGCTAACAATAGAAGTATCGGCTAAGGTAGACAAATTATGGAGCTCCTTAGATAGTAAAATTGAAACTGTCCTAAAAATTGTAGAGGAGTCTAAGGAGGAACGAAGTAGTGACAAGAACAAGACAAAGTGGAGAGATTCAGGCCTTGCACATGACAAGGGTAAGGGGAAAATAACTATCTCTAATGAGATTGTGGATTTGGACATAGATGATGATGGTGGATGTGAGATATGCTAATATGACCATCCTAAGAGATGTAGTCCAATCATCTCACATCTACAAGAGTCTAGGGTGTATGCACTCAACCTGAGACTTAACCAACGATAGACACCCCAAAGGTTACCTTATCCCCAAGGTAACCTAAGACAGTTCCACCAACCATTGACATACTATCCAAGTGGAACTCCACCACAATCCATTGGGCAACATCAGCAGTGGAAATAACCACAGTCATAGGGGATGCCACTGCCAAAACAAAAGTACCCTTATTGGCAACCCAATCCTTATGGTTACTACGTGCAGCAGCCAATTTCTCCAAGTGAATCCATGGGTCACACAACACCCCAATGTCACTACCAAGTTCAGGAGTACTTTAGAAGGACTCCTTCTCCTCTGGGAAACGCTCCATATCCATACCATCCTTCTAATCCATGTGCACCTCTTCCACTGGTAGTTCCCATAACACCTCCTACTCCAACAATGCAAGGGGAACTCCCCACTCAACTGTAGCCACGTAACGCTATGAGAGTTGTAAACATTCAACATGCTATTGGTTCTGACAACCGTAAAAAGAGAAGACCTTTCTTTAGAACCAAAAGCCTAGACAAGCTCTCACAACAACAAGCAGTTGAGTCTAGGTACGCTCCTCCAACCCATAAGGCTTTGGAGCACCCTTCAGTCCAACAAGAGAGCTTAACACATACGGTTATGTTAACACATACCGTAACTGAATGGATCAAGGTAGGCCACTTTCCTAGGAAACTATCTAACCTTGGAAATCCCTTAATCTATCTCCAAGTCACCGGGAATGAACCACATAAGGCTCTTCTTTACTCAGGTTCCAGAGTCAACCTAATTTCACAAGAGATGTATCAAGCCTGGAACCTGCCCCAACTTAAGAAGAGCAATATCCAACTAGAGCTAGCTGACCAGTCCATCACCATTCCCTTGTGATTGGTGGAGGACATTGTTACCACCATGTGTGGTTGGTCCTACCCAGCTGACTTTCTAGTGATAGAGGTCAACAAAAACAAAGGGGACTTCCCAATTATAATGGGAAGGGCATGGCTAAGCACAATAGATGCATGCCTAGGGATTCGCGATCTTTCCTTGGAGATATCTAAGGTAAATATATATGGAAAGAGCGAGAAGAAGAAAATTCCATGCACCACATACAGTGATTCATTGGGTGATGACATGGAGGA
>MNCI01035990.1:67633-90923 GCA_015680685.1 Gnetum montanum
GTTGGAATAAGAAGGTGTGAGATTCCCCCATCTCACCCCTTTCTTTCTCCCCTTCCATACCCAACATAGAGGCAGTTAGGAGGCCAATGTGGATGAGACTTGGTGTTAACATTCCCAACTTTCTATTTTTGGTAAAGGAGCATAACCCCCCTTTCCCTCCCCAATGCAACCACCCCCTCCCCTACACACAACTTACTATTTATAGTAAGTACTTTATTTCTAGCCATTTTTGCTTTTTTTTATGATTTTTGAATTGCACTAGCTAGGATTTACTCCTTTTTTACCATTTATATTCTATATTAAGCCTTTTTTGATATTATAACCATGCTTTTTTAATAGTTAACCAAATTACCTTTCAATTTCACTAATGAAGGGTCTAGCCAACAAGCTATGAGGATCTATGATTCTAAATACCCCATCATGATTGAATGTAGACAATCCTTGAGATTTTGGGGGTAAAGTCCTAGGTTCTTAGTGATAAATTAATTCCACTACAACTTCGTTTATGCCAAGATTCAAATTGGCATGCTAATCCCATGGGTAGAAGCAAAAGCCAGAAGGGAATTTGAGCTCACCCATCACAATGGAAAAGAGTATATTCCATCCCCCTATGATCCAATACCCCTTAATGACATTTATGCTAGCATCTTGGCACTTCTCATTGAGGTTGACAAAGATAACCTAAAGGCTACCTCTAATGGGCAACCATAGGAAGAGCAGGATGAGTTTAGGGAAGAATCTAAGCTTGAAAACATCCTAGGAGGATTGTTCCAATAAACATTTCCCAAGGCCATCATGCCTTCCTCTAATGCCTTTATTTTCTCCATGGGTTAAGTAATGTCATCCTCCACATCTTCCTACCCTATTGCAGTTGGTCCCACACTAGTCATGGCTACACATTAGACCCAGTCAATATTGCAACTAGCAACTTATAACATAGCAGTGCCTTTTTTCACATAGCCCCTATCTATGCAACCATTGATGGTGGTTTTTATCCAACAAATCCACTAACCACTCATGTGAAGCACACCATGGGATCCTAGGTAACTCAAGGGTCACATACCTAATTTGCTCCATTTATGCCTTAGATATTAACATAAACATTGTTTTCCTTGTTTGGCCCATAGACTACAACCATGATGCAACCACTCCCTTCCAGCTTGCAACGAATAGTGAGGCCACAAGCCTTATAACAAATACCACAGTCATATGTGCAAACCCCATAGCTAACAACAACATCAAAAGGCCTAGATCAGGTCTTCTAGATGATCTAGGACCTAAAAGAGGAGTTGAAGAGACTCAAAGCCTCTATTTCTCAAAGTGTCAAGATTATGAATTTTTTCCAAGATGATCCCATTAATCCTATGGTCCCACACTTGACACTTCCTCCTAGTGTCCCTATCCCTTAATTTAGTAAATATAATCAAGAGGATGATCCCAATGCTCATCTTATAGCCTTTTAATTCGAGTTATTACTACTGTAACCATGGCCTTACACTATTATGAGATCTTTCCTATGTCCTTGATTGGGAAAGCACTTGATTGGTACCATGTCCTACCTAGAGGATCCATATCCTTCCTTGAAGACCTTATAGTCCAATTCATTAACCACTTCAAGTACAACTTGAAGCTCGATACTACATTTGACCAACTCATGAATGTCAAGTAGGGACCACTAGAGCTTGTGCAAAACCTCATACAATGGTGGAATGCTCTACTAAACAAAATACCATAGCCTATATCCAAAACTCACCTTTTGGCTATATTCAAAGGGGCGGTCAATGATTTTATCAAATCCAATGTACACTATCTTGTCCCATGGACACTTAGTCAAGTGTTCTCCCAAACCAAGAATATAGAGGATTTTGTGAAGGCTTGTCATGAATCAGCCTACGTAGCATACAAAAATCACCATGCAAGGAGGAACAAGGAGAAGAGAAAACGTAACAACATGGCTATAGAAATAGTAACCAAAGATGCCAAGACCACTAACCAAGGTCCAAGGACTAAGCCACCCAAGGTCCTTATCAATAACCATGATAACCAACCATCAACCTCTAGGACCACTACATGACCCACAACTAGGCCAAACTTTGAGCAAAAGGACCAAAGAAAGTACATTTCCTTACCTTTAAAGCCATCCAAATTACTAGATTAATGGTTGAGGAAGCATGAGTAGCTATGCAAAATACCTAAAGACCCTACTCAAGTAATGAAGGATGACCCTCAATTTCCTAGGTACTTTAAATTAGACTACTTTTATGACTATTACCAACTACCTAGTCATGGCATAGACTTCTACCTCACGCTAAAGGATGACTTGCAAAATATGATAGATAGGAAAGATTTGGTCCTAGATGCTTCCAACTTGGTTTGATCACAAAATTAGTAAATGAAAGTGTACAAGGACCCATTGAATGCTAGTAATAGCCCATATATTATTTTAGCATTTAACATCAATAATAATTGGGGACTAGTGAGGGAATTGTTCATAATCCAAGAACTCCCTCATAATGAAAGGACCTCTTTAGATTCCTATAGCTCAAGACCCCCTTTTATTGTAATAGTACCATCACAAGTACCTCTAAGGGAGCCTTTCATCATCAGGGTGTTCCAACCCAACATAACCCAACCAACCATAGCCCATCCAACCAACATAACCACACAATGACCTCTTGTGGTGGCCAATGCTATAGCCTCTTTCTCAGAACCAATGACCAACAACCAAAAGGCTTCAACCAAGCAAAGCAAGAATCATAAGAAAAGACATAATGAAAAAGGTGATAAGTGAACTAAGGCATGAAAGGAAGTGGACCCACCAAAATCAACTCCCATAATGACTATATCTATGACCTCTTCTACCCAACCTGCCTCAACCAAAAAACCATGGGAGGACCCTGAAATCCATAGCCAAAAGAATCAGAAGAATCCCCAATAACAAGAACCTAAGGTTGAAGCTTGCATTTTTAGGCACATGAAGGAAGTGAGGCACAACCAAGGTTACAAGCCTATGACTAATGACCAAAGCTTCCTTAGTGAGATGGATTGGATTAGATAGTCCCTCAAGGAAAAGAACACAACTTTGAGCTTGTATGACCTAATCATGACTTCTGCCACACACCATGACGTGTTATTCAAGATGTTGACTTCCATCCCTATTAGTGAGAACATCCATACTAATAAGAAATATATACATGTAATAATGATTCCTTCTTCACCAAGGGAAGGTAAGTCAACATTGCTAGTATTTATTGATACCAAAATGAAGGCTAATCCCAAAAATGGTGGAGTGACTAGGGCTTTTCTTTTCATCATGATTCGGATGGGGCAATTTAAGGTGCATAGGATTCATGTTAATGATGAAGCTACAACAAACATCATCCCATGTACCATTGTTGAACACTTGGGCTTCATATAGCATATACAGCCTACACCAACCATAGCTTTCAAGTCCTTCAACAAGTCATGGGTTGCTATCAAGGGGTCTATCTTCTTGAACTTTGTAGCAAGGGAGCAATTCCCCACAACCACCAATTTCTTGATGGTGGAGGAGATGCCAGGATTTCACCTTATCCTAGGAAGACATTGGTTAGCTCAATTATGAGTTATGTCTTCACCTATTCATCAAGAGATTAATGTTCCTTACAAGGGATGTTAAATCATCATTCATGGTGATAACATAGTTCCCCTAGCTACCAACAATGTGAACATAGAGTAGGAATCTAAAGTGGAGCTTTAGGAGAAAACTTCCAACCACAAAGTTCATCAACCTAAGAGAGAAAAGCAAGCGAAGAATGAAAATGATGAATAATAGGATGTGTCATGGGACAAACTCCCTCTCAACATCATTAGTGAAGGGGATAGTGAGTACACAATTTTTCTGAATAGGCCTTATACATTTCCTAACCTTTCAAAGATTAGAAAGAGTTTGCACAAGTAACGTGCACTCCTACTCCTTCCATCCTATGCCCTTGTAACCTTTATATCCATGTGTATCATAACCATTTAACCTAAATTTTCTCCATGTTGACCTATTGTGCTTTTTTCTATGTTTTATTCTACTTTTTATGCATATAGCCCAAAAGTTTATTTTGTTTGCATTTCAATATATTATGGCCTTCTTTCTTTTTTTACTTTACTTGTTTAACATGATATAAACTAAAAAATCATAAAAATATTAAAATAAAAAAAATCACCAAAAAAATATGAGCTCTTTTTGACATGGTCCACCATGGTCTTCAACTAGAGAAACAACATACCATGGCCCATCATGATCATAAATTGGAAAAACACTTGAACAACCTATGCCTGCCATGGCCTAAAACTGGTATGCATCTCTATTACTTTATTATGTTTAGCCATTTAACTTTATTACCAAAATCCTTAACATGGCCATTTACAACGTTTATAACACTAGAACAATATATGTAGCCAAAGCTAAAACAAAAAAAAAATTAAAGTTTTTATAACATACATAGCCATGGCCACATTGTATGGCAAAATGTCAAAAAATAATAATAGTCATAGTCTTGGCTAACAATAGTCATCAACATAAAAACAAAACATATAGCCAACAAGCTGAAATAGGTAGATGAAGGATGCTAATGATCATCTGGAGGAGGAAGTGATGGGTCATCCCCACCTCATCGCTAGGGCCACCAATGTCTCATAATTTCTAAAACACAACAAAACATAGCCAATCAGTAACTAATAGTTAAAACTATAACTTAAACAAAAATCATCACTTAAAGTAAAACTAAAATATAGAATGCATCAAACCTATGGGGACTTTGGATTCATGACTTCTAAGGATAGATGTTAAAGGCCATTCTTCAAATGATGGAGAATCTGGTCCTCCATCATATTAGACTAGTCAAGATCTCAAAAAATCAACACTAGTGAGGATGCCAGTCTTGTCTACTATGGTTCAAGTAGGTGGTGCTTAGGTAATAGTAACCATAGAAGTCTCACCTACAATAGTGGTGATTTGAGTAGGGGATTTCTTCATCATGAGAGTACTCTCAAAGAGTTGATAGGCACTCTTCACTTAGACCCCCTAAATGAACAACACTCTCTTGCACTGTTTAACTAACTCCTCCTTGAGCCACTTTATATAGGCCTCATGATCAACATTATACTATCACATATGATCCTTTTGTGTCCTACCCCACTCTAGGACCCAAGCATAGTGATCTTTCCAATCCTTAAATTTCTGGAAGATGAGATCCATCTGCATCTACTTCTTTGTCATCTCTTGTGAGAGCCCTACCTTGTCTTGGATAGCATGCCAGTAGTAGATTTATGTGATCTCTTTAGACTACAATTACCCTGAGTTAGCCACTTGGGCTTCCACAAAGGCCTTACATTCCTAGAGATCCCTAATCACCTCCTTATGTCATTGAGTTTTCTTCCTCAAGGACACAACCTACTCCCATAGGAATTCATTGGATCTATTCATCTTTCTTGAAATTTTTATGCACAACATTGCTAGATTAGAAGTAGTTTCATACAAATTTAATGATATACTCTGTACATCGTAGGGAACCTTTGGCAAGGAGTCCATCTTTATGTCTCAACTAGGGTCCTGATCCATAGATGGCATTGCAAGTAACACATAACCATATAGAACAACCACAAACATAGTTCACAACATAGGATAGACATAGCATAAATGCAACCTACAATGTATCAAAAATAACTAAGGCATAGAAAAATGAAGTTCTTACCCATCTCAAGTAAAACCTGTTGCAGCCAGTCGATGATTTCCTTAGCCATTCCACACATGAACTCCATCTTGTTTAGGACCTCTACCCATCACTTCACCCAAAGCATAGGGACAAGGACCTTCACTAGTGGCTCAAGAACTACCATAAGCATAAAAATCATTGTATATTTTGAATGAAAACCAAACTTGAAATCATAGGATATAATAAAAAAATTTTAGACACGTGCATACCTGGCTCTTCCTCTCTCTCCTCTAGGATGATGATGGAGGATGCACTAGGAACTGCCTCATTGAGCAAGGTGTCTAGATCATCTGTATCTATGTTGGCTAATCCTTCAGCCCCATGATGTTATAAGAGTGCCTCTTTTGCATGCTTTTATTCTTCCTATACTGTAGTGGCTACATGCCTCTATGCTTCCCCCTCCATAGCTACTTGAGCCACCATGTCCCAATGCTTATCTATATCCATAACATAGAAAACTAAGTAGCACATCAAACCATAACATAGCTATAAATATTAAAACATAGAATAGCCAAAACATAGATAAATATACATGTGACCACCTGATGTGATGTCTTAAACTTAAACTTAAGCTTCTTTTGGATAGGTTTCTCTAACATAGGCGGTGCTTCCTCTTTGAGCCTCTTGAGCTTGGCCTTGGCTACTCTTTTGGCTTCTCTACATCACTGTTTGGCCTTCAAGATGCTTGCTAGAATTGTGAGGAGCTCCCTCCCCATGCTATCAAGGGATTCACATTACCTGCCACCAAGATCCTTGGTGGTAACAAATAGCAAATCATCCATCTCATTTGGTGGGTTCTAGGCCTACATGGTTGGATAAATGTGCTTTATCCAAGGCCTAAAAAGTTGGACTGGGTCTTAAGTAATCCATTTTCCATTCCTCCACACCATTAGCAACTCTACAAACCTCTTCAAATAACCTATAAAAAATGAAAAATGCATGTTGATTATGGTGGAGGTTTCATCATGGAGTTTGAGAATCTCCTCCTGAAGCCCAATAGCCAAAGTAGCAACCTAGTTGAATCTAGTGCCCTCTATCAAGACCCTCTTAAAGGTCCACCTTTGTGCAATGCCAATTACCTTCTTTTATGATAATATTTTTTGGAAATGCATGAAACCTAAAAAAAGGATATAAATCCTTTGTCTCAGATTTTGTGAAGTTGTCTGTAGAAAGCTTGAAATGGCCTATGCTAGCACCAAACCACCCCAAAGCTTCCTTATGATGGACTGCTTCCTCCACTATTCTGGTAGCAACATTTGGCCCATCAACAAGGATACCAAACAAGTTATAAAAGGTTCCCTCATTAATGGGTATGATAATCAAAACATCTCAAAATATGGTACTAAACTAATTGGCTTCTTCTTTGAAGGATTTGATGACATTTAGCATCTTTGCTATAGGGATGAAGGGGATAGGTGCCATGAACACACCAAAGAAAACTTGCATGCTCAATGTTTTCTTGGCTGTATCTAGGTGCCCATACCTTCCGCCACTCCTATGTCAATATCACCTCATCAAACTTTAGGATGAGGATATCCTCATGACATCTGGAAATTGATAAGGTAATGTCAATAGAGGTGGAAGGTCCTGCAAGGAAAAAACCAAATGTTTAGCATCGACAAAGGCATGCCTAATAACTAGTTAAAATAATAGAGAAATTAACACTTTAATGACCATAAAAAATTATTAATTACAACTCTTATGCTTACCTTTCTTCTTTCTTGGTCTGGCTTAAGTAAAGGTCCTAGTTACAAAGGTCCAATCCTGGGTGCTCTTGGAGCCCACCCACTAGTTGTGTATCATCCTAGTGATCGCATACTTCTTATAAATGGGGTTGAATTATTTAGTGTATCTACCAAAGTCCTCTTTTAACTATTCATACATAAAAATTCTAATTTGAGAGCCTTTGGTAAATTCATCTAAAGTAGTTTAAGCCACCGCTAAGGTTTGATCATTAGTAATTAGGCCTTAATCATTGATCCTATACCTGCAAGAAGTTCATAAAACCAACAAGTTAGGAAATGTAATTTAACCAAAAAAGCCAAAAATATATAAAAGCACTATAACAACCATGTTTATCCCTATAAATAGTATACAGTGCTAGGAGAGTTTTAAAACAATATGTGGACTCTGTGTGCCATCATTAGAGTATTGTCAGCATTGTACTGACTATACTTTGGCATAGTCCAAATCTCAATGATACAGCAAGTGTTAATTATGTTTATTGCTTCCCCTACTACCTAAGGTGGTGGATCATCAGTGATGAACCTAGCAATCATACTAGATGCTTGAGGCATCAATGTCTCATCTATAACCTTGGCCACATCAGTAGACAAGTGTGACCATAGTATCACATTGAAACATTGTAGGATGTAGGCAAGGAATTCCCTTGCCTTAGGCTAAAACCATACAGAGTACTTCTTCAAGGTCATGTTAGGTAAGGGGTTTTTTTCCTTAGCGTGGTTGATGTAGCATAAACCACTAACTTAACAATGATGAGTATGGGCTTCAAGAAAACCCTACATGGAAAAGAAAAAATATCATGACTGATTGAAATTTCTTAAGTTTGTAAAAACATCTTAGTCAGGGGTGAAATTAGTTCCTGTAAAAAGCTCTAAGGTGTTTATTCAAATTTTCTCAAAAAATTCAACAACAACATTATTACAAGTTTTCATAACCTTATACATCAAAGCCAAAGCATTATGGCCTAGATAACACATCAATCAATACATAACAAAATTTAAAATCCAGAAAATAGGCAATAGCATGAATGCTACCAAAAATAGTAAACATTGCTTATAACCTTTATAAAAAAACTTTAAGCATTACAAACATCCCTAGGTTCATGGGCCATTTGCAAGAAATTTTTTCTAAGTATGTCCACACTACCCATTCCCAAGTGGTACATTGTTAAAAATAAGAAAAAACCTCTATGCATGAGACTATATAGGAAAATTCATCAAAAATTAACTGTAGCTTAGAATTGGATGATTCCACCATTTTTGGAATTCTGAAATCATGAGCTACATGGACATGGTTAGAAAATTTGAAAATTATCAAAGAATCTAGTAGAAAACAAAGCAAACCTAGCAGTAACCCAATCGTTGAATAAAATGCCCTAAATCACACGACCATACTAAAAAAAATTTGTTAAAACTTCATTTTAGCTCCGATTTTAGTAATTATACCATAGAAAGAATCCTAAAATCTTTAACTTTTTATCCATAGCTAACATAGACATGAAATTACAACCATTTTGACAATAGATGCAAAAACCAAAATATTAACCTAGCCATCACATGAAAACATCACTTTTACACAAGTTTACTAAAAATTTCATTTCAAATCCAAATGGAGTAATTCCACCTCCATTGGAAAGAAGAATCCAATATCACCCAAAAATAACCAAAAAATATCGAAAACCTTTTCCTTTTACATAGAACAAGTTTGTGAATTTACATGAAATTCTGAAAAACGGCACAAAAACCTAACCACACAACCTAATTGAAATGGCCATAACTTTTTCATTTTAAACCCAACTTAAATGGGACCATAGCCATTGGAAACTTGAAATGTATATCTACAAACCTATAACCTTAGATCATAACAAAATATAGCTATTTTCATAATAAAAATACACCAAGAAAACACCCAAAAGACCCAAAACTTGTAAAATTTAACTAAATCTAACCATAAAACAAAGCCATAACAACCAAACCAACTTATACCCATATGGGAAAACACCAAGATAAGGGGGTATTATTTGGTTAAAATTAAATTTTGACAAAAATTAAAGTGTAGATATTTAAAAATGGCCCTATCCTCAAAATTTTAGAAAAAAGATGAAAATAGTAAGCCTATTTTCAAAAATCAAATCTAACAAAGAAAAAATAGAAAAATAACCCTAGATATCCATAAAATTAGATAAAAAATATGTATTATTTCATCAAAATTTCATTCTACCTCCTCTATTTTCATAGATCTAAAGAATATGGTCTCATCCATAGGTAGAAAAACAAGAAAAAATGGCTAGAAACTAAAGAGAAAATGGTTAGAATAGCCTATATTGGGGTAGCCATAGAAGATTCTTACATAGAGATTGGTCTAAAGAATCTAGATAAATTTTTGGAATTCTCATCTACCTATAGGATCCATGGATTCTTGCTCTTTCCTCCATAATGCTTGGGTGCCATGGTCATGCCAATGTCAAGAAACTCTAAAATTCGAATGGGATGGAGGTTCAAAGTTGGTTGGAAGAAAGATGTGATGGTTCTATGCTTATGATAGATGTTTTTAACTGTAAAAATATCTTCTAGAGCTGTCCACCAATGCACTCTTTATCAAGAATGAGGACTATGATTGCAAATTTGTGAAAATCAACCATAAAAACCCAATCTAAACCTAAAAGTCCACCTCCAAACCCCTATTGCCAATTTGATTTACTAGAACTCGAAGTTCATTAAAGTGAAAAATGGGAAAATATTTTTCCATGCTCAAATTAGTGGGAGATACATTCAAATTTCAAAATTTTGAATTTTGGGAAGTGGACCCCATGATATGCCTTCATTCTTAGCTAGGAAATTGCATCAACACTAGGGTTTTGGCCCCTTGGATACTTAGAAACATTTCCAAGCCTTATTCCCAATCCATCCACACTAGGGATACCATCCCTAGCATGGTTACATGCCTCCCACTTATTAAAACCCTTATAAATAACTTTCTTGCTATTTTTAACAACTTTAACTTACCTCATTCAACCCCAAGCTTTAAAAGGGGCTTAGGCCTTACCAAAATTGGACATCTTGGGTTTCCATGCTAGGCAAATAGTACCTAGTGTGGAAGAAGAGGGGTAACACCCATTCTTACCACCCCCCAACACCCATCTAGCCCAAGTTTGACCCCTAGAGTGGGTCCACATACCTAGAACTCTTTTAGTCACCCTTGGTTGCCTTGAAACCTTATCAAATCTAGTTGAAAGTGCTTGAAACCTAGATATTTGGTGGTTCCAAAATGGGGGAGGCCTCATCCATGCTAAAATTCTTAACCCCAATATAGATGGATGGGGCAATTACTAAAACTTCCTAAATAAACTACCTAGTAGCCACTTTTCAAGCCCAAAACTCCCTCACAGCCTTCAGTAACCTAGTTTGATCTTCAAGCATGTTAATTTTCCATCCATCTCCTATTCCATACTGGTGAACCCCCTCCTTCCATGTTTCCCAATGTGGAGTGAGCATGGAAACCCAAGGGATATGCAAGAAAACCTAATTTATGATCTAAAATAGCCCAATATTCTACTCAGGTGATCCCTAGACACTGTTGAAACCCTTTGGAGTTTCTGAATGCCAGAAAAGTAGTTAAAATGGTAGAAAACTACCATCCCATCTCATCCATGCTAGGGCCATCATGCCTAGCATGGAAGAAGTGAGTTTGATTACATGAGGCACTTAGGCGCCTACAAACTAGTGAATCTTGACACCAAGTATCAACCATCGACATTGGTAACTCCAGAGGCTAACATGCATGGTTGATTGGCTATCAAACTGGCCTAGATCTAACATTCTTGGTTCATCTACATTGGGGGAGATCTCTTCCATACTATCTAGCATGGAAACATTATGGATGTAGCTAGGAATGTCAGTGGGGAGTTCCAAATGCATGAAAACAATGTCAAATTATCTTATGCTTACACTAGAACCTTGATAATCCTTCCAGAAGCCACCAAAATGCCAAAAATTAATCCCATAAGGTTCTTCCATGTTGGGGAGGACCTCATCCACTTTGAGCATCCTAGACCCAACATGGATGGAAGGGGGAAGCCAAAACTATTAAAATTTGCATGAAAACTAACTTCTGGAAGTAACTCAACCCTTTCAAAAGCCACTAAAATTTTAGAAGTTCACTAAAAAATCTCAAAATTTCCCCTTTGATTTCTCCTCACTAAGAGTCATCTCTTCCATGTTAGGCATCCTAGCCCTAGTATGGAATAAGAAGGGTAAGCCTAAAAACTAGCTAACAATAATTGAAATGACCAAAATTTAACCCTAGGCAACAATAATCAATGCCAGAAACCTTGGAGACCTACATGCATGGCTAGAAGTGATAAAAATAGCAAAAAATAGAGTCCCTTAGTTCTACCATGCTAGGATCCACCTCTTCCATGCTAGCTAATGTGTAAGTAAGGGGGAACCTAAGGATGACTCAAAATGACCCTTAGACACCTCAAACAAACACTGGACAATCTTATGTAAATCCTAGGACCATGTTTGCACCTTTCAAAGCCCTCAAACCATGAAAAACTAATTCCAAATGGCATAAAAGTTATCTCCCTTACCTTTCCTAGTTAGATCCGTGTTGGACACCCCACCCCTAGTGTGAAAATGAGAGAAAAGCTAGAAACACCACTTAGGAACACCCAAAATTACTAAATATTGACCTAAAAGCCTAGTCCTTAGCCCTAGCAAATCTGGAAGCTAACATGCATAGTTAGTTGTGATTTCCTAGATCTATTATTCTTGTTCCATCCATGCTAAAGAAGTTTCCTTCCATGCTAAGTAGCATGAAAACTTGGGGGTGAAGCTACCTTTCCACTTTTTATGATAATATGACACTCATAGAGACCAAAACTCTACATTAAAGAAGCCTAGGACCTCATAGGCTTAAGATTATGCTTATTTGACTTCATTTTGGGCCTTCAAAACTTATTCCTTCTAATCTTACATGCTGGAGAAACTCCCCCACACATGGAAACAAGGGGGTAAAACCTTAGATACCCTTAAATAACACCTAAATGTGACTAGAATCAACCAAAAACTTGGAAAATCATGACCTATAGCCCTAGGAGCCTAGAGATCTAGTCGATGTCCTCCCAAGACCATAGAATAAGTACACCATTATTATTCCATGCTAGGGCCACCATGCTTAGCATGGAAAATTGGGGCGAAGAAATTTAAACTTTTTATAACACTCAAAACTAACTCAAATGGCCCCAAAATAAAGCTAGGGGATCCACAACTCCCAAATCTAGGTTCTAGCTATCAATTTAACCTTATTTGATCTTGTTTTAGCTTGGATTTAGATTTTCCACATTGAACCCCCATCCAACCATGTTGGCTACTGTGGAAACATGGGGGTGAAGTTTTAGAACCTACTTTTTGGCCTTTATCAAACTTTAAAGTGCTTAATTTTGACATATCTAGTCCTGAGTTGCCTTGGGAAGGCCCCATAACTCTAATTTCAATCCATTGGATGCCCTAAAATTCAATTTTCTTAGTTTCCATGCTATGACCACTTGCCTAATGTGGATCTAGCATGGAAGATGTTTCCAAGCTCCAAAAAGAGGTCCTAAAGGTTAAGACTAATTCTAAAACTAGCTCATTCCCTTAGTCAACTACACTAACATGCAAGCAATCAAAAGTTGCAAACTGATTAAAAGAAGCTTAAGAAATTATCTAAATATTATTTCCATGCTTTTGATCATCCCTTTCACATTAATCAACGTGGAAAGTGGGGGCTCCAGCATGGAAGCCTCAAAACCCTTGATTTTTAGGTCCAAATAGCCTAGAAAAAACCCTAATTAATGCCCAAACTTATCTAATAGCCTTGTAATCCTAAACCATGGCTTGCTAAGGCCTAGAACTGAAAAAATATAATCCTTTTTAACATTTTCATAATCAAAAATCATCATGTGTATTCTACTTTATCTTATTTTAGTCTAGCTTTATCATATCATGACCTGTTGTAATCATGAATACATTGTTGACCTCATATAGCCTTGATAATATTTTGATTTCATTATTCGTATCCTTATTATAGCCTTGTTTAGCCTTTTACTAGTGTTAAATGATGGGGTTTGGCCTTCCCTAATCACCATTTGACACCATGTGACCATGGCTCACTATGGTCTTAAACTGGCATCATGGCCCACTAAGGCCTAAAATTAGCAAAATTATGACCCTTATTGACCATTTATAGCCTTATTTCTTGTACTTCCCTTTTTTTGACCTTTATCTAGCCCTTATTGCAATTTTTTTACTTATTTTACTCTATGTATAGACTTGGATGACCTTTTTTGCATTAGAATAGCATGTATTTATATATTTTTATGGAATTTTAGTATTGTTTATTCAATTTTACCTAGGTGCCTCTTAATGTGATTTTGGTTTACATGTAGGCCTAAAGTATGAGCACCTAGAAGTAGATTAGTTTTCCTTTGTGCCTACATGAACTCCATGATAATGTAGAATGGTATATTGACCCTAATTGCCTAGAGCTTGAGCTTGAGAGTCTTGTTGACCACATAGCCTCAATAGAGAAACTTCTAGAATGGCCTAAAAACCTAGTTAGAATCCTTGAAATAGAGGTAGATGACATTACTAAAGACTCTCTAGTTGATGTTCCTATCATGACACACAGTGGTGAGGAGAAAACCCTTAAACTAGGTTCATCACTAATACCTCAATAGGCTCAAGACATTACCAAGGTCCTACAAGATAACATTAAGGACTTTGCCTAGGCATATGAAGATATGCCAGGTCCAGACCCATGTTCAGTACAACACAACATCATAATTGATCCTACCATTAGACTAGTTAAGTAAAAGTGCAAAAAATTAGACCTGATTTGGCCTTGGCAGTTTGTGATGAGATCTCCAAGCTCTACCAACCTAGTTTCATTAGGGCTATTGACTATGTAGAAGGGGTGTCCAACATAGTGATAGTCCCTAAGAAAAATGGAAGTATCTATGTTTGCATCAATTACCAAGACCTAAATAAAGTGAGTATTAAGGATGAATTTCCTTTATCTAATATTGGTCAACTTATTGATAGCACAGCTAGACATGCCTTATTGTCCTTTATGGATGGATTCTTGAGATACAACCAAATTAGGATCAACTTAGAGCACCAACTTAGCATGACCTTCATGATCCCTTAGGGAACATTTTGTTGCACCATGATGCCCTTTGATCTTAAGAATGAAAGAGCAACCTAGCAATGAGCCATGACCTATATCTTTAGTGATTACATGCTAATTTTGCTCAAAAATTACGTAGACGATATAGCTATTAAGTCCAAAGTGGCCAATGACCATGCTAATGACCTAGATCTTTTTCTTAAATGATGCCTCAAGTATGAGCTTAGGCTCAACCCTAAGAAGTATGTTTTCAATGTCAATATCGATAAGATTCTTAGCTTTGTAGTTTCTGAAGTAGGGATACGTGTCGATCTTAATAAGGTTAAGGCCATATCCAAATTAGTAGCACCTACAAACCTTAAGGAGCTTCAAGGATTATAAGGTAGATTTATTTATAGGTTTATCACCAAACTTATGGATAAGTTACAGACCATGAAACACTTACTTAAGAAAGGGGTTCACTATGAATTGGTAGGTAGAGTAGAGATGCAATGGAATTGTGCCAAGAGGGCTTTGATAACCTTAGAGAAGATTTGATACAACTACTAATAGTCTATCCTCCACAAGAGGGTAAACCATTTTACATCTATCTTGCTATCTCCAACACATCCATTGCATCTCTACTCTATCAAAAACATGATGATGGTGTAGAAATGCTAGTGTACTATCTTATCCATGCATTAGTTTCCCATGATACATAATACACTAAAGTGGAGAAGTATTTTCTAGCACTAGTCTTCTCATTGAAGAAGTGGATACACTACCTCTTCAAAAGCCAATTCAATGTCATTTGCAATGTACCCAGAGCCATGAGGACCAACATCTATAAGAGTAGCTATATAGCCCAATGGAAATCCATAACCACAAATTTTGACCTTCATTATATCTCTTAATCCTCAACAAAAGGTCAAGCTATAACTGTAAAACTCATAGTATCACCTAGTGATGAACAAGTAGCTATAAATCTTGAGTTCCTTGATGGGCACATTAACATTGTTAGCCATGTGCTTGAGGGTTATGAGGTAGTCAAGCACATTAATGGAGCTTCAACCACCCATGGGACTAGTATTAGTACCATCATAACATTCTCCTTTGCTGAAATCTGATCCTTCACTTACCATTTTGAATTTCCATCCACCAACATAGCAAAGTATGAAGGTTTGATCAGAGGAATGAGCTCGTGAACAAGGAATTAGATGGTTGATAATCAAAGGTGATTTACAACTTGTGTTCAACCAAGTAACTGAGGTCTATGTGTGTAAATCTAAACACTTACAACCTTATTGTTACCTAGGAAATTAATTGTTACATTAATTTATAAATGTTGATATCCAACACATACCCTGAAATAAGAACACCATAGTCAATGCCATTGCAATGTTAACCCTCAATGTGATGTCAAATGTGTTTAGTAAGTTACCCATCTTAACAGTGGACTATGCTATCCCCATCACATAGAACACTAAGGATATCTTTGTGTTCATAGTTCATACTACTCCTCACAAGGCCTAACTACTACTCAAAAGGGCATTGTACACAAAAGATCGAAGTAATATGTCATCGTAGGTGATAATACATTATGTAGATGGTCCTACAATGGTTTATTATTAAAGTTCTTGGGTAAAACTGAAGCCAAAATAGTCCTAGAGGAGGTTCACAAGNTATAGGGTGTTTGTGGTGTACATATAGGACCTAGAGCTATGGTCTCTAAGATTAGATGGTTAGGCAATTATTGGCCCCATATGGTAAGTGATTGTCTACAAAAGGTTAATCATTGTAACTTGTGCCGATAACATTGCAACCTCATACATGTACTGCCAACTGAGTTATACACAACTCAAATCACTTGGCCATTTCCATGATGGGGGTTGGATATCATTGGATCTATAACAAATATTCAACAATTCATAGCTTCATCATCACCATAATCGAATAATTTACTAAGTGGATTGAAGCTATTTTCCTAAGTAAGACTACATCTAAACAAGTCTATAAATTTATCCTAGATAACATTGTAGCCTATTTTGGCATACCTATGATCCTAGTTACAGACAATGGACCACAATTTAGTAGTTAAGAGACAAATAATTTTTGTTACAACCTAGGCATTAAGCATTCTTTCTCAATGGACAAGTAGAAGTAAGCAACAAAGCCATCATCAACTTGCTCAAGAAGATGCTCAATAACAGCAAGCAAAAATGGCATTAGTGGCTTGTCCATGCACTTTGGGCCTATCATATAATGTACCATACTACCACTAGTGTAACACCTTATAGCTTGGTTTATGATTTTGAAGTTGTTGAACCTCTTGAATTGCATGTACCATTTCTTTAGGTTGCCTTGACTAACTTCATCAATGATGAGCAAAGTAAGGAGTTGCAAAAAACATACCTAGACCTAGTGAAGGAGCAATGTATGTAAGCACTTGCTCACATCAAATACTATCAAGAGAGGAAAAATGGAAACACCACCATAACTTGATCAAGCATAAGATCAAGGAGGGTGACTTAGTCCTCAAAGCCATCCATGAACATGTAATAAATTTCTTAACCAACTGGGAAGGGTCCTTCCTTGTCACGAAAGCCTATGGTAACAAAGCATTCAAAATCACCGACATGGATGGAAGTGAGTTGGCTAATCCAATTAATCATTGCCATCTCAAGTCATATTACATGTATTTAATAATCATCAACAATAAAACCTACTTTACACAACTTGTCTAGGCCTTAAGTCGGTAACATAGTCTACCAAGAGCTAAAATTAGTGATGTCATGGCTTGCCGAGGCCTTAAACCAACACCATAATCTATTATGATCTTAAACTAGCACCATGGCCTAACAAGGCCTTAAACTAGTACTATGTCCCACCATGGTGTTAAACTAGCAACATTGGTAACCTAGGTAGCTTGATTTTATCATTCTATGTCGCTATATGCATTGTAATGTTATAACATGCTCTATTTGCATGGTTTTCTCATCTCCTTGGAGTTGTGTTTACAAGATGAAGCCTAGAGCCATTGCAAAAGATGAAACTCATTATAGTAATAAGTCACTACATGACCTTAATGTGCAAGATTTGGTGATTTTGCCCTACCTTGTCAAGAGTGCTCATACCATTGCCCTCCATCTAACACCACTCCTTGAGCCCAACCTTGTGACCTGATGATAGCCTTCCATACCTTGGAAAACAATGTTGACCTATGTTTGTCATTCATACACTA
The DNA here is from genome assembly GCA_015680685.1 of Gnetum montanum. Lineage (NCBI taxonomy): Eukaryota > Viridiplantae > Streptophyta > Gnetopsida > Gnetales > Gnetaceae > Gnetum > Gnetum montanum. The sequence goes on from MNCI01035990.1 coordinate 85,514, forward strand.
TGATCATATTACATCTCATCATCATGCTCTATCCTCAAGTCCACTTGAACGTAACACAACTTATTTAGTTGGAAAACAATTAAAGTCCATTTAATGTGTAACAAATCTCATTCAATGGGATAGCCCCCTAAGTTCATTGAGTGTAACATAACTCACTCAATAGGAAAACCATGTCAAACCAACCCTATCAATGAGATCCAATGAAGGTCTCACTTCACAAAAAAAATATGGGGAAGCAAACTATCAAGAACTAACTAGTCAATGAAACATTAAAGCTAGATGGCCAAAGAAATCTTGGAGTGAAGTGATCGGGTCCTCAAACATACTTTCCAAGTGACCAACACTTCTAAATATGTCAGTACTAAACAATATCCATGAATTAAACATTTGAAATGCATTGTCAACATCCATGACCATGACCTCATTACCATCTCATCATCATAGCCTTATCTCATCATCACAAGCACTCTTCAACATGATTCAACACAACCGGATCAAGCATAGAGAGGGAATATCAAGGGTGAACTTGTAGTGGTGTTTTGTATTTTTTGTTGATGCCTCTTAGGTCAATCCTTCAAACACCAACAAAGAGGACCCATTGAAACACCACAAAAATTTTCATGTTGTAACCATTTTTTCATCACATGGCCTTCACTCCATGAAACTCAAGGCAAAACTTTGTTGTAAATGTGAAGATTGTAACCCACAGTGGGAAATCTCACATATTTCATACTTTTGGGGTTCAAAAGTGGTCAAAGCCTCATTCCCCAAGGGAAAAAAGCCACCTAGTATCTATATTTATGGTTGGAGGAGTTAAAATAACTTTTGGGATGCCAAAAATGGTAATTTGATGGGTATTATGAGGGGCATACACTTTTCTATGCTAGAAACACCTAAAAGGAGTAAACCTCACCTACCCCCAACATGGAGGGATACAACCTTCCCTCATTAGCATGAAAACTTTACCCCTTAGCATGGATGTTTCCCACCAGCATGGAGACTTCACCCCTAGGATAGAAACTACATGCCTCTAGTGCAAAAACAACATGACTAAGATTGAAACACTTTGATGACTTCAACATCGACCATGCACTTTAGCGTAAAAGATTGAAGGCCCAGTGTAGAAGATCTACCTTGAGCATAGAAGGTGTCTTCCCATTACTACTTATAATAAAAAAAATGGCCATGGATGTTTGGCACTTACTATATATGGTAACCCCCCAAATTTTGGCACCCATCACACCTATATGAGGTAGAAATTTGCAGTAATTTGCAACCAATCTATTAGCTAATTTACAACAAAAATCAAAAACCCAACACCCTTTTTAGGTTCCGAACCTTTGACATTTTGAGCACATAGCACTTCCAAGAGCTCTTACAACCCTTGTAAAATGCATCTTATTAGAGCCTCCTAGCATGAAACCCCTATAGCCCTATTGTCGTCTTCATTATCCCCCTTGAAACTTATGGATTTTTGTTCTCTACACTGCACTTTTGGAATTTTCAACTTCCACTATGGAGCTTTTTTGTAGCCAAATTCCCCACTTTTCTCACCTCCCCTAGAAATGACCAAATTTGTAGATCTAAAGTTGTAGTAGAGGAGGTTCAACAACATCAAGAGTTGCTAAGCACTTGAATTACAAAGTAGATCACATCAGCTTCAATGAGCTCTGAACTCCTACCCTAGTGAACCCTCTTTTGCTCTTTCATAGGCATTTTTTGTACACATTTCTAAAATTCATTCTTTATTTTTTTAATAAATCTTCAAATTTTCATTTTTGTGTGTAATTTGCATTTTCTTTCTAATTTTAGATCTACATTTCTTTCTTCTACATTACATTTTTTACATTTTATAAGTCCCTAGATGATCTGTTGAACCATCTAGGCTACCTTGAATTCCATTTTTTGGAGGCCCTAGGGATTTAGGATTGAGGCTACTACACTAGATCTTTTGATTCTGATTGCAACAATGACACTAATTTGGAAGAGTTGAAAATTCTTGAGAGCTTTAAATGGGAGCCCCTTGAGTTCAAAACTCTATTGGCTAGAATGAAATATGCTTTTTTGAACAATGGAAACTTGATTATCATCAATGCCAACCTTGCTCCGATACAAAAAAAGAAGTTGTGGGAGGTGATCGAAAAATGGTCAGCAACCTTTGCTTGGTCATATGATGAGTTGAATAGAATTGATCCAAGGATATGCCAACATCACATTTACAAAAATTTCTTCATTAAACCAAATAGGCAGTCACAGTGGTGGTTGAACCCTAAATTCAAGAAGATTGTCAAATAGGATATTGAACAACCCCTAAAGGTGGGGTTCATGTATCCCATTGCATATAGCAATTGGGTTAGCCCACTTCTGATATTACCAAAGAAAGGTGGAAAATGAAGGGTTTGCATCAATTTTAGGTTGTTGAATATGGCAAGACACAAGGATCATTTTCCTTTGTCATTTGTGGACCAAGTGTTGAACACAGTTTTTGGGCATTGTTATTACAACCTTTTGGATGTTTATAGTGGCTATAACCAAATCTGTTGGCACATTTGGCCATTTCATGAAATAGCAAAAGAAGATATTGGCAAAAGGTTACCCTCATCCAAAATTTCATGGATGGCCACCCACATGCCACCACATCATCCACCTCATACACCTATTACCATCGGTGTTTTGCTATCCGAAAAGAACTATAATGATCTACCATCTTTGGAACTTGGCTATTTTGTAAATTTCTATTTGTGCTGGAAACGGTAGCTACAGTAATCTATGTGCTATACTTGAAAATGGTAAAAATAGGCCTCCACGATTTAGATCCTGGACATTATTTGCCATAATCTCCTCATAGGGATGGGCTCCATTGATATCACTAAGATGCGAAAAAAATTTATCCAAGTAGCTGGAGACAATGGTACCAAAGCTGGCATTTGTCGTCCTTAGCCAAGAAACAAAGCTTGTGTTTGTTTGACCTCCTCCTGCTCCTCTTGCTGCATTGCCACCATTTCCAGGGATCACCTTCGCATTATTATTGCGACTCCTGACCTTCCTGTTAGTAGAATCATTATCTTGCAAAGGCAACATTCACATTCACGTTTCTTGCCATGGCCCTGGCATTGGTGGGGAGTCTAGACGCTAGGCGGAATCTTCTGTGTTTGCCTGGGGTGAGCTAGCAACCTGCCGCTATCAATGATGTTCATGGTTTTGCGCACAATCCACCTGTGGCACCATGTTTGGTGTGATCCTGTGCATCTCCCAGTGGTCATTGGGTCTCATCTCTAGCATGACCAACGCCAGTGGCAAATTTAGCTCGGGGCTGACACAATTTCTATCTTCAACAGTAGCTATTACAGTAAGGAAGATGGCCTGACTTACATGGGCATCATGATTATAACATGCACGCTGCCTGTGACGCTGGTCTATTTTCCATAGTGGGGCAGCATGCTATTTCCTGCCAGGGACTCTACAATAGAGGTGGGATATTACAAGTCCAAGTTGCTGCTACATTCCTCTATTGATCAACAAATGCAATGTCACCTCTCTGTTGTCTCCGATGTCGTAGTCTACAACGTTGTGTTTATCCTTTTCAAGGACATTATTTCCTTAAAAATAAAATGTTGAAGCACCTACAGGATATCTATTATGGTGAATATCTCCTGTGCTAAATACATCATGGTCATCTATTCTAGTTCTAGTTCCCGAAATGCTAGGGCGACACTTCTGCCAGAACGATCTCCACTCCACCAAATTTGATTTGATCACCCTTTCTAACTATATTTTTTTTAGCATTATTCATATTTTTTGAGTGGTTTCAAAAAAGATTGGTTGTTTATGTAGTTGTTTTAAATATTACCTTTTGCTAGTGTCTTCTTTTGCTATTCCATGAAATGGCCAAATGTGCCAACATTTCTGCCCCCTTAAAAAGCTTAAAGAAATTTATCTAGCTCCATTTTAAAACTGAAACATACTAAAACTTTTATTGAATTTTTACAACTGAACAGAAATATTTTTAGAGGAAAATTCCCATCAAACATAACATTTGATGGTATAAAAACCTCATTCCTAAGAAAAACAACAAGTTGTACATTAGCAAGTCCTTCATGGACTATTCTTGAGATGGGAACTGAATTGTGAGGGTTACTCTAGTAGAAATCCTCATCTCTCTAACTATCTCATAGGAAATTTCTAATGTGATGAAGGCTATTCTATTGTTTTTTGGATTGGTGGAGCTCTCAACTTGATCTACTTGAACTTTTTCTTCAACAGTCTTCTCATTTTCTTTTTCAGATGTACTCTTCTGTTCTTCCCAATTGGGTCTTTCGGCTTCCTCTTGGGACATGAATGCTTCTTCCCATGACTCTTCATTGGATGTTTGCTCTTCTCCCCTCTCCTCTTCTTGGGTGCAATCTTGATATTGTCCCCAAACATTTGACTCTATCTCTAAACCTCTTGTGAGGAATGAAAATTCATCAAACAACCAAGCCATGAAAGGACACTCCTTTGGTGCCCCACATGCTCTAGCTTTCAAATAAGCCTTTAAGACATGTTCAGGGAAACATCCCATCACATATGGAATAAAAGGCTTTCTCATTATTTTCCCAAAATCCATCTCCCTCTTTCAAATTTGCTTTCTTTTCTTTCTATTTCCATTGAATCTTGCTCTATTTCTAGTTTTCTTGTGGAACTATTTCTTTCTCTGGGGAAAATTAGAAGTAGATTCACAGAGTTGTGCTCAAATGTTTTTGCAAAAATTTCTTTGTTACAAGTAGTTATTATAAGGACTAAGGACTAGATAGACTAGGCAATTGAACAAAATAGGAACTCCCAACAACTCATAGTACTTTGCAAAGTTGGCTGAATCTCTTTAAGATAATCCATTTATAGTTTTACACACAACCCAATCGTTTTATTTTTCACAATAGCACACCGCAACAGCACACATACATACTCACATTAACTACTGAGTCTATTTGGAGGTATCTGGGCCTTGGTGTTGCCAAAGACCAGCAAGCACCTAAATCTTGTTCGAGGACACTCGTTGGCAGTCGCATCCCAAACGGTCGCCAACAGTTCTTTTGGTGCTAGAAGGAAGGCTGAAAATTTAGCCTCTAAGTTCATAAACCTTATTAGCACATCAACAATTCTTTGTTACTATAAAGGCTTAAGAAATTAAATACTATTTTCAGTTCATGACCAATAAGATTAATAGTTTGGAAAATTTAAAATTTTCAAAAGATATTCTTGATTCTAAGTCTAATTCTTCATCAGAAAAAGAACAAAAGTAATTTTTTTAATTGGGAACAAGTAGCGGAGTGAAAACTAGAAGATTAAGAAGATCACCCATTATATCTAGTTTATCGATTTATAAGAGAAGATCTAGAAAGTCTAAGAGTTCAATTATCCAAAGGAATAG
>MNCI01035990.1:90938-114347 GCA_015680685.1 Gnetum montanum
CAAGTTTCAATAAATTTGTGGACTCTTTCAAAGACAATATAGACCATTAGAAGAAATGCTTAAAGAAACTTATCTTAAGGCTATCAACCCTAACATTTCAATTTGAATAAGGAGAACTCGAAACTTAACTACACTCAATGACTACTTTAGTGAAGCTATACAGTTAGAAAAATAGTTGAACTTGAATCCTGAAGAAAATATTGCAATTCAAAAAAGAGAAGAAAGAGTTATGATTCCTATGCAAGATTTTGCTCAATTTAAAGCTTTACCAAGTCCATCTCATGTTAAGATAGAGCAAGGACATGCAAGAGTAGAATCTAGAAAAGGACAATTAATGAGAGATATGTCTAACAAAATATTGAAGCTTGCAAAAGCCTTGACAAGAGTTAATATCAAGGAAGAAATGAAAAATAAAAAGCATAAACATCAAGACACTAAGTTAGCAGAAGATGAGGATGAAAGTGACCTTATTATGTCCAAATTTATTGATATTGAATCTGATAATGAGTTATCTAGTGTTCATTATACAAGTAAATTTTCTAGTAGTGGATCAAGTGATACTTCTTCTCTATCAAGTTCAAAAGAAGATATGTCTTCAGATGAAGAATGCAATAACAATGAGAAAAATGGATATAGTCTTCTATATAAGGAAATACTAACTACTTCTAGACCCCAAAATGTTATTACTAATCCATCTACTAAGAGAAAATCTTTTGAGCCAAATAGAAGAGATAAAAATAAAGGTAAAGACAATCAAGTAGAGCAAAGCACTCCAAATCAGTCTTTTAATAAATGGATAAAGAAACCAAGCTTTATTGGTGATGGAGAGTATGATTTGATTGAAAACCTTAAACATGTCAAGGCCAATATTATCTTTTATTAGTTGCATCAAATAGGAGATCAGCAAAGAAAGGCTTTAGAATTCATTAAAGGTAAAAGGAGAGTTAGAGAATCAGAGTCAAGTTATGTGTCTAATAATGATGAGAAATTAAAGACCTCATATGATAAGGAAGCTCCACCTTTTCTTTTGACAATGAAATTAAAGGATAGATACTTACACAAATGTTTGATTGATTTTGGAGCTACGTCTACTATAATGCCATTTTCTATATATAAGAAACTTGGTTTGATTCCTGAAAAATCAAATAAAAAGATTGTTCAAGTGGATAAAAGTAGAGTGAAGATTGTGGGTCAATTACCAAATGTCCTATTGGAAATTGCTTATAAACCCTGTGTCAGAAGTAAAGTAACTATTCAAGTGGCATATATACCAGATTCACATAGTCTCTTATTGAATAGAAGTTGGAGCAAGAATTTCTCAGGTTACATATCAATAGATTATTCTCACATGTGGCTACCTTGGAAAGGAAAACCAAATCATATATACATCTATAGCGAACCTTTGATGATTGATAATATTACTCTAAATGGAAAAAGTAAAATGGTTGAAAAAGGAGATGTTGAAAATAAAATTTGTACACTCTAAGAAAATTATAGTTCTGAAAAAGAACACTCCAAGAATGTGGATAAATGGGAGTTATACTTTGATGGTTCATGTAATTCAAAAGGTACAGGAGTCAGTATAGTTATATTAAGGAATGATTCACCTGAAATTCTCAAAGCAATTCATTTATCTTTCCCTTGTACTAACAACAAAGTTGAGTATGAAGCTTTATGTATTGGTATAAGAATAGCTCTAGATAAAAAGATCAGAGTAATCACTATAAAAGGAGATTCAAGATTAGTTTGTGAACAAGTAAAAGATAACTTTGTAGTAAAGAGCTCATTCTTAAGACCTTATAAGCAACTTGCTTGTAAGATGTTAGATCAGTTTCAACATTGCTAAATAGAGCAGATAATCTTATAACAGATGATTTGGCAAAGGTAGCTTCAGCATTGGATATGCATATAATGGAAAGTTACAAGAATGTAATGATTGAAGTAGAACATCAACCATTAGTACCAGATAACATAAGACATTTATAAGTATTTGAAGATGATGATCAAGTATTAATATTTATGAAAAAAAAACAAGAATTTGATGGACAAGTAATACCCGAAATGTCATCAAACTCCAAAGCTAATTTCATTCCAAAAAAGATGATTAACTTGGAACATGAATTCAAGAAAAGTTTACTTACTGGAAAGGATATACAAAACCTAGATAGTCAAGCTTTCGAGGTAGTAAATTTTGGATTAGACAGGATGCCAAAGATATTGAATGTTACAAAGGAAAGATATTCGAGTTTCCAGAAAAACCTATTAACGTATCTAAGAAATAATTTCGACAATTTTGCTTGGTCTTATGATGATCTTAAAGCTTTTAGGAAAGATGTGATGACACATAAAATTCCTTTAATAGAAGATTGTAAAATAGTTAAGCAAAAATAAAGGAAATTTAATCCATCATTTGAACTAGTTATGGAAACCGAAATCAAGAAGTTGTTACAAGCACGAATCATATATCTAGTATGATATTCAACATGGCTTGCTAACCTTGTTCTAGTGAGAAAGAAAAATGATGATATAAGGCTTTGTGTAGACTTTAGAAATCTGAAAGATGCCTCAGAAAAGGATAAGTATCCACTTCCAATAATTGATGAAATGCTGATTAAAATCTCAGGTTGTCAAGTATATTCTTTCTTAGATGGCTTCTCAGGTTATAATCAAATCGTGGTAGATAAGAATAATAGATACAAAACAACATTTATCACCAAATGGGGAACTTTCGCTTAATAAAGAATGCCATTTTGATTGTCAAATGCTGGAGCTACTTTCCAAACAGCAATAGATTTAGTAGTTAAGGATTTATTAGGCAAACTTGTGGTAGTTTATTTGGATGATATTACAATATTCTCAAAGAAAAAAGAAGATCATATTAATCATCTCCAGCAAGTTTTCAACAAATGTTGTGAGTTTGGTATTTCATTAAATCCTAAGAAGTGTATCTTCGAGGTTAAATTCGGAAGCTTATTAGGCCATGTGATATGTCAAGAAGGAATTTCCATAGACAATTCCTGAATCCAAGTAGTACAGAATATTAAGCATCCCACAAGTTAGAAATCTCTTAGATCTTTCTTTGGGAAGATAAACTTTGTAAAAAACTTCATCCCCAGGTTTACTGAAATTACCAAACCTTTGATGCATATGCTAAAAAAGGATGTCCAAGTAGAGAAAACACCAAAATCAGAAGGAGCTTTATTAGAAATTAAAAAAGCTATACAAGAGGCTCCATATTTTGTGAAGCCTAAGCTAAAAGAAGATCTTTGGTTATATTCTTTTGCTTCGAATGATTCTATCACTACCATTTTAACACAAAAAGATGATGAAGGTCAAGATGAACCAATTCGATTTTTTGGGTATCAGTTGAAAGGTTCAAAATTAAATTATTTAGACTTAGAGAAACAGGCATTTGCAATCATCAAAACACTTCAGCATTTAAGTATTATTTGGAAAGTTCATTAGTCCACATTATGCTAATTGAACCTGCAGTCAAGCGATTCCTAGTCCAAAATGAGATCCAATTAAAATAAGGAAAATGGCTTATAAAGTTGCAAAGTTTCAGATTTTCATTGGAAATATGCAAAACAATTAAGGGAATGGGATTAGCCAAGTTAATGACTATAGAGAGTGAAGTATGTACACTTGACACCCATGAAGAAAACTGGTATGATGAAATTCTCAAATTTCTTAATACAAGGAAAATCCCAAATAATTTAACTGCAAGTCAAAAGAGAGGTTTCTTCAAAAGAACACAAAGATTCATTGTTAAAGATGGTATATTATATAGAAAGGATTTTCGAGGGATTTTATTGGAATGTGTTCATAATGATCAAATTAGTTTCATTTTGGAATAATTTCATGATCATTTGAATTTATTTTATGAATCCCCTAAGTCGACTATGCAACATATACTTCAATATGGATATTACCGGCCTTCCATGTATCAAGACATTAGTTCAAAGATTCAAAAATGCTATAAATGTCAAATTCATGGGCCCAAAATTAAAATGGCTAGAGCCCCTTTAAAGCTAGTACTTGTAAATAGACCATTTCAGCAATGGGGTTTGGATTTTATTGGTACAATTACTCGTTCAAGAGCTGGACATAAGTTTATTCTCATAGCTACTGATTATTTTACTAAATGGTCTAAAGCAAAAGCTCTAAGAGGAAGTTCAACATCAGATGTGATTAAGTTTATAGAAGATCAAATTCTAAGTAGATTTGTTCTACCCGAAGTGTTAGTATTAGACAATGGACCCGCCTTCAAATCTGAAGAGTTTATCAAATGGGCATCAGAAAAATCTATTTTCTTATTTTTGTCATCAAACTATTATCCTCAAGGAAATTGCCTAGCAGAATCCACCAATAAAAAGCTTATTGCTTATATCAAGAAATCAATGGATGGGAATCCAGGAAATTGGATTAATTATCTACAATCTACATTATGGTCAAATCGAATTAGAGTTAAGAGAGCCATTGGGACACCATCGTATAACTTAGTTTATGGCTTGCCACCAAGAATTATAAATAAGATTGTAAGCTCAACTTCTGAATTTGTACAAAGATATAGTGAAAAAACTGATAAAGATAGAAGTTTCATGACTTTGCTTATTAAAAGAGAAGCTGAAGTAGATAAAGCAAAGGATAAATTGTTACATAATACCTTTCTCAAGTTAAAAGATGGTTTGATAGGAAAGCTCTGAAAAGAACTTTCAAGATAGGGGACCTTGTCCTATTATGGAATATGAAGAAACTAAATAAATTTACACCAACGNCGCAAGTGGAAGCCTACAAGTGAAACAAGTGGAATCCTACAAGTGTGACAAGTGGAGAAGATGACTCATCCACCACTTAGTGAGGATTGTGACAAGTGGTTAGAATGCCTAAAAGGAGGGAAAATTGGTTGAAGACTCTTGGGGGGAATTTTAAATTTCTAACTACTATAAAAAGAGGATTGGGTTGCCTAGGATTTCTTCATCTTCCAATTCAAGTTGAGTAGAAAAAGAGAGAGCTAATTTGAAAGAGGAAGATGGATTTTGGGAAAACAATGAGAAAGCCTTTTATTCCATATGTGATGGGATGTTGCCCTGAACATGTCTTAAAGTCTTATTTAAACGCTAGAGCATGTGGAGCACTAAAGGAGTGTCCTTTCATGGCTTGGTCATCCGATGAGTTTTCATTCCTCATAAGAGGTTTAGAGATAGAGTCAAATGTTTGGGGGCAATATCAAGATTGCACCCAAGAAGAGGAGAGGGGAGAAGAGCAACCAACCAATGAAGAGTCATGCGAAGAAGCATTCGTGTCCCAAGAGGAAGCTGAAAGACCCAATTGGGAAGAATAGAAGAGTACATCTGAAAAAGAAAATGAGAAGATTGCCGAAGAAAAAGTTCAAGTAGATCAAGTTGAGAGCTCCACCAAGCCAGAAAATAATAGAACAGCCTTCATCATGTCAAAAATTTCCTATGAGACAATTAGAGAGATGACGATTCCTACTAGAGTAACCCTCACAATTCAGTTCCCATCGCAAGAATAGTCCATGAAGGACTTGCTAATGTACAGCTTGTTGTTTTTCTTAGGAATGAGGTTTTGATGAGAATTTTCCTCTAAAAATGTTTCTTTTCAGCTGTAAAAATTCAATGAAAGTTTCAGTACGTTTTAGTTTTAAAATGGGGCTAGATAAATTTCTTTAAGCTTTTTAAGGGGGTAGAAATGTTGGCACATTTGGCCATTTCATGGAACAACAAAAGAAGATACTGGAAAAAGGCAATATTTAAAACAATTGCATAAACAACCAATCTATTTTGAAACAACTGGACAAATATGAATAATGCTAAAAAAAATACAATTAGAAAGGGTGATCAAATCAAATTTGTTGGAGTGGAAATCGTTCTGGCAGAAGTGTTGCCCTAGCATTTCGGGAACTAGAACTAGAATAGATGACCACGATGTATTTAACATAGGAGATATTTGCCATAATAGATATCCTGTAGGTGCTTCAATGTTTTGTTTTTAAGGAAATAATGTCCTCGCAAAGGATAAACATAGCTTTGTAGACTATGGTATCGGAGACAATAGAGAGGTGACATTACATTTGTTGATCAATGGAGGAACGCAGCAGCAACTCGGACTTGTAATATCCCACCTCTATCATAGAGTCCCTGGCGGGAAACAGCATGCCACCCCACTATGGAAAACAGAACAGTGTCACAGGTAGCTTGCATGTTATAATCGTGATGCCCATGTAAGTTAGGCCACCCTCCTTACTATAATAGTTGCTACTAAAGATAGAGACTGTGTCAGCCCTGAGCCGAAGTTGCCACCGACATCGATCATGCCAGAGATGAGACCTAACGATCTGCCATCTTTGGAACTTGGCTATTTTTTGAATTTCTGTTTGTGCTGGAAATGGTAGCTGCAGTAATCCATGTGCTATACCTGAAAATGGTAAAAATAGGCCTCCACGGTTTGGATCCTGGGCATTATTTACCATAATCACCTCATAGGGACAGTCTCCATTGATATTGCTAAGATGGAAAAAAATTTTATCCAAGTAGCTGGAGACAATGCTACCAAAGCTGGCGTTTTCCATCCTTGGCCAAGAAACAAAGCTTACATTCATTTGACCTCCTCCTGCACCTCTTGCTGCATTGCCACCATTTCTAGGGATCACCTTCACATTATTATTGCAACTCATGGCCTTCCTGTTAGCAGAATCATTGTCTTGCAAAGGCAGCATTCGCATTCGCATTTCTTGTCATGGCCCTAGTGTTGGTGGGGAGTCCAAACGTTGGGCAGCATCTTCTATGTTTGCCTAGGGAGCTAGCGAGCTGCCACTGTCGGTGATGTTCATGGTTTTGTGCGTAGGCCACATGCGACACCATGTTTGGCGTGATCCTGTGCATTTCTCGGATAACAAAACACCGACGGTAATAGGCGTATGAGGCAGATGATGTGGTAGCATGTGGGTGGCCATCCATAACATCAGTTATGGAAAAGACAGCGATGGAGCCTGCTACACCTATGCATCGCCTGATTACCCTAATCCCTCACAATGTGACAGTTCACAAACCCTCGATCTGGCACCTGTCCCACCTGCACGATGACGCGTAATGCCTAGAGAAATATATGGTAAAAAGGATTAATTTTATCACTTTAGGTGATCAGCATACATGTCGAAGGTTGTGAAAATAAAATCAATCAAAGAATAGGAAAATCAAATCCAGCAAATTAAAAAGATTCCATGGCCAAAACCAGTCCCAAGGGTAGTTGTGGGTGTAGTGGAATAGCATGTTGGGATGACCAGTGTCCTTCAACTCCATCTTTGATAAAATTATTATTATTATTGAAAAAGAGAAAATAAATGTTTTGGATATTTGTGTAACGTCCTGTATAAAGGGGACATTTACTTAGTATCCATTTTATTTATATGGAAGATTATAAAATTTCATGATAATTGTAGATAATTTTAAATCACCAAAAAACACATGCCAATGTTAGCATGATTTTCTCCTAATTTCATGTATAGATTATAACTTCCTAACTTGTTGGGCAAGTAATATCTCCTAACTTGTTGGGCAAGTTATAACTTCTTTACTTGGGAGAGAAGTTAGCTAAGATATTTTGGAATATCTTACTACCTTTTGAATCCTATAAAAAGGCTTTAGGGGTTAGAAGGAAAAGGGACACTACTTGCTCTCACTTGGAGTCGCACACTTGGGACAACACTCTTGGAAGAGCATTTGTAAAAAGAATACATTGTGAAAGATTGCTTGTAAGATGACTTGCTAAAGACAACATTTCAGCCTCTTTGTCATAGTCCTATGAGTTATGCTTATTATTTTTTATTTTTTTTAAATTGTTTAGCTAGTGGTTTAGATAGTATCATGTTTGGCAAGTAATTTTTGGATTTTTAGATTGCTCTTATTGTTCTTGTTGCATGATAGAAAATTTCTATTAAAATTTTTCCATAGAAGAGCTGGTGTTTGAAAGCCTTAAGAGCATTTTAGTAGTGAATTTTATTATTGTGCAATGTATAATAACCGCTATTGAGATTGTTGTAAGAGAGCCTCTGCATATAGCCAAGTCATTGAACGATTCAATAGTCAAGAGGGTTCAGAAAATCTTTGGTATTTTGATAGGACCGGAATAGCTTCTTTTATCTTTAAAGTGAATCTCTGTGGTATTTCAATCAAAAATTATCAAGTCTTTTGAAGGTTCTGTTGAATGCAATTGTTGACATTCATTATCTAGCCAAAATGTAGTCTCGTACATGATAGTTTACGTAGCAATTTTTTGGATAGCATAGTAAGAATGTCTTGAAGAAATTGCTTATTTTAAGCCTTGGAAGTTTGAACAATTCATAGTTATTGAATTTGGAATAGCTTTATTGTGAAGTGTTTACTCGTATCATTTTACCTTCTTTAAAAATTTGAGATCTTTACACAAATATGCTTTCTTTTTCTCTTCTTTCTATTTCCATTGAATCTTGCTCTATTTCTAGTTTTTTTGTGGAACTATCTATTTCTCTGAGGAAAATTAGAAGTAGATTCACAGAGTTGTGATCAAATGTTTTTGCAAAACTTTATTTGTTAAAAGTAGGTATTATAAGGATCGCATAGACTAGACAATTGAATAGAATAAGAACTCTCAACAACTCACGGTACTTTGCAAAGTTAGCTGAATCTCTTTAAGATAAGTCATTTATAGTTTACACACAACCCAATCATTTCATTTTTCACAACACCACACACACATACTCACATTAACTACTAATTCTATTTGGAGGTATCTGGGCCTTGGTGTTGCCAGAAGACTATCAAGCACCTAAATCCTGTTCGAGGGCACTCGTTGGTGGTCGCGTCCCAAATGGTCACCAACAAAATCCAACTAGCACTAGAAGATCAAGCCAAAACTACATTCACTAGTTCCTAGGGGACTTTCACATACAAAATGATGCCATTTGACCTATGTAATTCTTCTATCACATTCCAGCACCTTGTTCTTAGCATTTTCCAATAGTAGATTGCTAGTAGGATGGAAGTCTTCATGGATGACTTCTCCACCTATGGGGCTATGTTTAAACAAGCCCTGGACCATCTTGAGCAAGTGCTAACAAGGTGTGTGAAGACAAACCATAGGCTTAATTAGTAGAAAATCCACTTGATGATCTAGGAGGGCATTACTTTAGGACATAGAATTTCTTATAAATGGATTTAGGTAGACCCTAAAAAAATAAGGGTCATCCAAGGAATTACCAATAACCTAAAATAGTTAAAAACATGAGGTCATTCCTTGGCCACATTGGCTATTACTGATGCTTGATCAAGAATTTCTTTAAGATCATCAAACTGTTGGTAGAGTTGACAAAGAAGGATGCTCCATTTGTCTAGACTGAGGAATGCAAGCATGCATTCTAATAACTCAAGTAAAAGCTCATGGAAACTCCAATTCTATGAGAACCTAGTTGATCCAAACCCTTTCACATTATGATGGATGCATTCAATTATTCCTTGGAAGCCATGCTCATACAATTGAATGATCAAAAACATTCTTAATACATCCACTGTGCAAGTAGAAGCATTGTGGGTGCACAACTAAACTACACCATCATAGAGAAATAATTGATGACAATGATGTATGCCTTTAAAAATTTTGATACTATGCGCTTGGGTACAATGTGTTTGTACACACAGATCATAATGCAATCCAATTCCTTATGAATAAGCCAAAGATGAGCCCCCATGTCATATGGTAGCTGGTGATCTTATAGGAATTCAATCTAACTATGATAGATTAAAAGGGAACTAAGAACATGGTTACTAGCCACTTGTCTTAGTTGAGATGGGATAGTCAAGAGAAGTAGAACCTACTTTTAGATCAATTTCCTAATGAACTCCTCTTTTTTGAAGCTGTAACTAAACAAGTGCCCACTAAAACCAACGAGTACAATGGAATTCTCACTTACCCTCTCACTTAGGAGATGCCATAAGAATGGGACAACAAGAAGAAATAATAGTTTCTTCACTAGGTAAAACACTTCATGAAAATTTAATGGACACCCTTACAAGGTGTGCATTAATGGCCTAGTTCAATGGTGCATACATAATGATGATCAACTACATGTTCTCCAAGATGCTCATGAAGGCCCTTGTGGGGACCATTATGGTGGAAGATGAATGATCATTAAAATCCTCAACGCAAGGTATTACTAGCCAACACTTTTTAGAGTTACTCATCACTTCATCCACCCCTATGAACATTGTCAATGTGATGGTGGAATGACTGCTTGGATGAAGGGACCTCAACAGTTGATCCAATGACTAGAGCTATTTGATATGTAGGGCATCAACTTCATGGGTTCCATCACTCTCATGTCCAATGGAAAGGTGTACATCATAGTAGTTGTTGACTACTGTACCAAGTGGGTAGAAGCAATAACCATCACCAATTGCACATCTTCTGTGATTGCTTGGTTTTTATAAGAGCATGTTATAAATAGGTTTGGGGTGCCACATGCACTTATTTCTGATAACAAAACTTACTTTATAACCATCACTTTTTAGAAGCACGTTCAACACTTGGGAGTTAAGCATAAAATGACAACTCCATATCACCCCAAGCCAATGGTTAAGTAGAGGTTACCAATAGGGAGATAACAAAAATACTAATTCAAACCATTAGTATAGAAGATATTGGAGCATAAAACTCAACAATGCCCTTTGAGCCTACTTCTTCACTTGGAAACTTCCTATTGGCTACTCTTCCTATGAGCTTGTGTATGGAAAATCACCAACTTTTCCTATCTAAACAGAGCTTTGTATGCTATCAACCACCTATGACCTTTTCCATGACCTAAGCCTAGCATAAAAAGAATGATGAATGAATCTCAATGTGCTAGATGAGAATTGATTGGTGACCCTATCATCTAACGAAGTGCATAAGGCATTTAATAAATAATGTCATGACCTTAGAATTCAAAAAGTAAAATTTCAACCAAGAGATAAAGTTTCTATCATCTAAAAAAGTGCATAAGGCATTTAATAAATGATGCCATGATCTTAGAATCTAAAAAGTGAAATTTCAACTATGAGATAAGGTCCTATACTAGAATCCCACACATGTGCCATAACGAACTAAGTTTCAAATGTTGTGGAAAGGACCTTATATTATCTATGAAACCTTTTCCTTAGGTGCCATGTTAATTTATAGACCTAAAAGCCCAAAGAAAAAGCTACTAGTTAACATGCAAAAAATAAAACCTTTTTGAGAACCTAGGATAGCCAATGACCACAACACCTCAAGAAATGAACAACATGCTTAATTTTTCAAATCTCCTCCTTCCAACTCAATTGTGGTGAAGATGGTCATCCATGCTAATCAATCAAAGTGGCTTCTCTATTTTTCATTTTTTTTTCATATTTTATGCTTTACATAATTTTTAATACATTTCCTCTTTCTTGAATTAATATTTTATAGTTTCTTCTATATTTTACTTTATCTGGTTTGGATTTCTTTTATGCTTTTCTTATGTTTTTATTTTCTTTCTTTATTGTCGCTAGGACTTTGTGCAACTATAGTTGTCAAATCAATGGTGACTTGTACTCTCTAATGTTATTTGATTGCTAATGCCTAGATTCTATCTTTGAATTTTGATGTTGATAACAAAGACATGGTTTCTTTCATGATAATTGGCAATGAGCCCATGTCATCCACCAATTCACATAACTTTATGGTGTTCCCTTGTTTTGCAAGTATAAGGTTCCTTCTTAAATAAAACTTATAATGAATTTGTGACGTTGGTAGTTTCCAAACTCAGGAAGGATTAAATGGATAGACAAGGATGTGACTTCAAGGGGATTTGATACTTTTGGTACCTACCTACCCTCTAGGGTGCATCAATATTCTCATAGGTCCTTTGTCATTCCTATGTCAACTAATAATAGGAAGCTAATTCTTTGCATGGTGTGGTTCCCATCCAAAAATCAAAAAAAAATAATGGAAATTCAAAGCACACCCATTCAAAAAAATAATAGAGTACAAGAACTAGTTATGGGACTAGAAAAATGTGTTATCCATGCCTAAGAATCCCCTCTAATTAAACCTCATCTCACTTCCTTATTCTCATTTCTTCTCTTTTTGGAATGGTGATTGATTTGTGGGGATATTCTTGTGCCTTGGGGATGGACAACTCTGAGTGATAATGTGAAGTCACTAAAAGTGATTAGTTTTAATCCAAAATAAGGATGGATGTTATCAGGTCATATTAATAATAAAATCCACAAGGGAATTCATGTAACCATGATATGGGTCTCCATTCTACACTCTACTTCATCTACCTATGCTTTTCACAACTCACCTCATTGCCTTTTCTCATGTTGTTTCAATGTCTTGGTTTGATATGATCAAAGTTATTTGATTATTTCTTTAATCATCCATGGGGCCCACAAACTCCTTGGTTTGAGGATATGCAAGGGCATTAAGGACATGATCCTACTATGGGAATGATCCACTTGCATACTCTTTGGTTAGGTTGGTTAAGTTCCTCATCCCCTAGGCATTTTCCCATTCAAACCTTTCGTGCTCCACATCAATTACATCCAATTATGCACTTCTTCATTAAAATTATCCAAATATTTTACTAATTAAATCTTATTTTTTGTGAATTATCTAGCCCTCTTCATGCATTTCATCATGTTCTAGGCTTCTTTAGATTCCTTTGGACTCCAATTTCATCCAAAAACTCTATGTTTTTTCTTAGTTTCTACAATGCAAAATTTCTGTCGATGTAGCCACTTGCATCAATGCAATCCCATCAATGTGATCACATTGTTGTAGAACTAAAATTTTATATATATACCACAACACTTAACGTATTTTTCACATTTTACCTCAAATGCCCAAGGAGTTTTTACAATTTCAAGGGCCCAGAACCTTTTAGAGCCCATAACTTGCAAACCACTTATTCAATTAATCCCATTCTTTGGTCCTACAGCTACCGAAGATGAGTTCAATGTTGTGGGGGCCAAAAACCTTATGTTTTTTATGAAAAAATTTTCAAAATTTGTCTAACTTCCACAAGGTTTAACTAATAAAATAATATTAAAATTACTAATTCATAAGAGTTAAACCTTTCCAAAAAACTTTGATAGCCATCTAAGAAAAATAATATTAAAATAACCAAGCCTCCATAATCATAACTTAGCTAAGTGTAACTAATCCAAAGAGAAGATGTGGCTAAGTATTCCAAAGTTACACATCAAACACTGATCCTTGGAGATGTTGTCATTACCAATGGAACCCAAAACAAGGGATAAACATGGAGCAGAGGCAAGACCATCCCAACCAATGGACAAGTGGCCAAGAACTAGAAGGGACCAATAGCCATAACAACCCTAAGAAAAAGAAACCAAAACATATGCAACAGGACCCCTTGAAGAGGAGCCCAAAGTGGAATCTATTTGACATATTCCCAAAGCTAAAACAAGGAAATCCCATTAGGGTGAGGCACTAAGACCAAGGTCAAACCTTGAGGTCTCTTTGACTAATGCTTGCCTAAGGCAAATCAAGGCCAAGGAGATTCAATGTGTGATTCTTCAAGAACTAAACTTTGGTTCTTTATTGGACTTTTCCCTAGAAGAAGCCAGAATTGAGTTGTAGAATTCTCCCATATGGCCTATTCTTACCTTTAGTGGAAAATGGTACATGAGGGAAATGTATCTCTTCTGGAATAAGAAGTAGGCTAATTCCATTGTGAAAATCAAGTACATCGATGTCACATATTTGGTGGAGGCCTCTCTCAGGTCCTTGAGTTACTAGACACTAGGGAAACCTTAGCAAAAATCTCAATGCAAGCATACCCAAAGTTAAAAAAGAAGTGGATCGAGTAGTGCTATGAGGTTGACCATAAAGAATACAATACACTCACAATGAAAAATGAACATGCTTCAAAATAGTAGCTTGTGAGGAAAAATAAGGTAATAGTCTTTTTGGCCCATTACCCTAAGTGAGAAATTTCCAATCAGACTCCCACAACTAATATATCTTAAGATAGAGAAGCACTTCAAGGAAAATAAGCATGGGAGAAAGGCACTCCCCTTTCCATGTATAACTCAAAAATTATGCAAAAGGGAAGGAATAGCATGCTATTCAATTAACATCCTTTGACATGCTCCTACTTCCTCTTGGGTAGATATGATGAAGGACAAGGTGCCTATCAAGATGTAAGAAGAGTAGCCACCACCACCTCCCACTCATGAAACAATGTTGAAGGCTTATGATACCATCAAACACATACAAAAACTCTATGGACAACTTCTTCAAAAATAGTAGGTTGGAATGAGTGATGATCCATCCATCTACAAACTAGCCCTAAGTCACTTGAATGAGATCAATTGTACCATCAACTAGTTGAAGGACATGGTGCCACTATTTTTTGGCTAAAAAGTGTAGGCCCTTGTGCATTCAAATCCTAATACCCTAGAGGTAACAGTGTTCCTTCTAAGATAACAACAATTTCTAGAGATCTCTAAAAACATCGCTACCTTCTTAATGCATCTAGATGAGGATGAGGGAGCAATTGTCTTGGTAATGTAGCACCAAGGGTAGGAAATAGAAATCAAGGTGTTAGCTAATAGAGTGGTTGAAGCACTCAATGCTCTTGTGGAATCTATACTAGATATTACTACCCTCAGAGATGTGTATATGTCTGCAGGAGTAACAAGTAGGAGATTTAATGTAGCCCAGCATGAAGAATTGTTGGAATGACTAGTTGTAACTAGGCAACTAATTCTAGAGGTTTTTGACCTTCTGAACAACATCACTACAATCCAATCAATGCTCTAAGAGGCTAAGGGAAAGTGCCTCCTTGCTAATGGCCAACTGGAGGTAGACACAACTAAAAATAAATGCTTGACTACTGAAGTTGTAGAATTATGAGAACATCTTACTAATCCCATAGTTCTTGGCTAGGTCATAACCAAAGATGAAGCTTTTCTATAGCTTTAGAAAAAATTTAAAGTAGTTGAGAACACCAAGGAGACCATGGTCTTTGATGAGTACATAGCAGTAGCAATAGCTTATAACATTGAGAAGAACTCATCAAAGATTCGCAAGGAGAATGCAATTCTGACTAAGAACAACTATTAGCTATGTAATGTTGAGCTTCAAAAGGACCAAATGATTAAATATATGAGACAACAATAGGAGTATCTTGCTAAAGTAACCATGGATATGAGGAGGTTAACAGTAGAAAATTGTAATCTATCGATGAAGGAGGTCTGTGCTCTTTGCCAAAAATCAATAATTGAGATCACCACCTAGAAGAATGAGGCCCTCAAATTGGAAAGGGTCAAAAACCATTACAGGTACTAGGTTGGCCTTTAAAAGGAAATTAATAAAAAAGAAATCAAATCAAAGAAAGAAAAAGTCAATGAGGCCCTCCATCAACTCCAACAGGGAGGTGATGTGTGGTAGCCCATCTTAGATGGACTAAACATATACAACAAGATAGAAATTTTTCTCAAGGAGCTACAAATTGAGGAGATGATGGATTACATTAAGCTTTCCAACCTTCATTATGCAAACCTCACAATTCTAACTACTGGAAGACCAACATAAAAACTAGAGAAGAAAGTGACAAGCTCTCATCTATTGGATGAGGCTAAGTTCAAGCATCATAGGGAGACAAAGAAAAAGTTAGAAATGGCTAATGCTAAACTATATGTTCTCAAATATTTATTCATAGACAACATATCTACAACTAAGAACCTATCCCATATAATGAATGACTACCAAGAGCTAGAAAATATTGTTAAGGCATTCGAGATCCAACACAAACAATTTGTAGCTTGGTTTATCAATGAGAAGGAATTATTCCCTACAATTCCCTATCCATGGGATGTTCTTGTACTAGCCCACATTGGTGATGGTTCATGGACCATGTATGGTCCCCAAAGTAAGGAGGAGAAGATGAAAGTATTGTTGGATGCTTTCCATCTTCCACTGATAGACGCAGCTACAACAGGACAACCACAACAATTGTAGCCTCAACCACAACAATTGCATGCACCAAAGGTAGGATAAGATCCTTTGGTACCTCATTAGCCTCCACTTCCTAGCATTGTTTGATTTTCTCCTTGTCTTCAAAGCCACCAGAGGGGTTTTACTGTCAATTTTTGTAACAGTGTACAATTTTGTTGTCATGAACATTGATTTGTGTAAAAATTGTAAATCTATATACTTGGTCACTTAGCATTAGTTTAAGTCAATGTGTGTGTTATTCAATCAATCAATAATCCCATACCTTCCCAAAATTTTCTTAAAAGTTTATTCCTATTTTTTTTTACTTGAGGATGAGTTTTTATCTAGTTGTGGGGGTATGATGAGTCATGGTTGATTGGACCATGATGACACAAATTGTTGATGCAATCCCATCAACCTGTACCTATTAACATGATCCCATCAATAAATGGTTTGATGCATTGATGCATACATGTTGATGAAGTATTTAGTCTTGCCTATATAAATGCATTCACCCATCACATTTATGGCATTCATTGTTAAGTAGCATAGCCAAACTCTTGTAGTTTGTTTCTTATAGAGTTAGAATATTTTCTAAGTACCTAGGAGTTGAGAAGTGTATAGATCTTCATTCAAGCACTAATGTACTTGGACACCTTAGTGTGAATGGAAATAAAGACAAGCTTTCTTAATAAATCTTGTAGTACTTGGCCTTAGCACAAGATTTCCTTAATTCCTTTACTATTTATGAAATTTATTTTAATTCATTTAATTAATTAATTAATAGCAAGTGATTAACATACATAAGTATGACCACCTTGAGCATACGTTAACACTTGGTAATCCCAGTAGCACTTATGCTTAGTAACCTAGTAGCATTGCAATGTGTTTAGGATGTGTACGAAAGGTGAGAATAGATGCTTGTCTTAAGATTAGTCTAAAGAATTCATTAGTGATGTTGCATGGACCATGTATGGTCCCCAAAGTAAGGAGGAGAAGATGAAAGCATTATTGAATGCTTTCCGTCTTCCATCAATAGTTGCAACTACAGCAAGATAGACACAACTACCATAGCCTCAACAATAACAACTACATGCACTAGAGGTAGGAGAAGATCCTTTAGCACCTCATGAGCCTCCACTTCTTAGGACTATTTGATTTTCTCCTTGTATTCAAAGTCACCAGAGGGGTTTTACTATCAATTTTTGTAATGGTAAACAATTTTGTTTTAATGAACATCAATTTGTATAAAAGTTGTAAATATATACACTTGGGAACTTAGCATTAGTTCAAGTCAGTATGTGTGTTAGTCAATCAATCAATAATTCCATACCTTCCCAAAATTTTATAAAAACCTTATTCCTACTTTTTATTTAATCAAGGATGAGTTTTTATTTAGTCATGGGGGTAGGACAAGTCATGGTTGATTAGACTGTGGTGACACAAATGCGTCGACACAATCCCATCAACACGTACCTATTGACATGATCCCATCAATGCATACCCATCAATGAATGGTTTGATTCATCAACGCATACATGTCAACAAAGTATCTAGTCTTACCTATATAAATGCATGCACCCACCACATTTACAACATTTGTTGTTAAGTTGCATAGCCAAACTCTTGCAACTTGTTTCTTATAGAGTTAGAATATTTTCTAAGTAAATGAAATAGAATTTGAGAAGTGTATAGATCTTTATTCAAGAACTAATGTACCTCGACACCTCAGTGTGAACATTAATAAAGATGATCTTTCTTAATAAATCTTGTAGTACTTGGACTTAACACAATATTTCCTTAATGCCTTTACTATTTCTGCAATTTATTTTAACTCATTTAATTCATTAATTAATAGCAATTAATTAACACACATAAGTATGACCACCTTGAGCATACATTAACACTTGGTAATCCTAGTAGCACTTACGCTTGGTAACCTAGTAGTGTTGCAACGTGTTTAGGATGTGTACAAAAGGTGGGAATAGATGCTTGTGTCAAGATTAGTTTAAAGCATTAATTAGTTACTAGATTAATTAAACATTTAATTACTTTATTTTCTATACTTAGGTGAAATAAATGAAAAATATAAAAGTTATACAAATCATGTGCCTCAATTATACTTAACAATACCCTTGAACCTCATAAGTGGAACTAGGAAGACAACGATCACATCCTTGATATTCATTACCTAGATCATGTATACTTAGAGAGCTAAAGTCTACAAAATTCAACATGATCACTTAGTGAATGCTAGTGATTCATATGGTTGGGTGTAGGGATTTCTCACTGCTCATCACTTATGATTTGACACTTAAGACTGAAAAGAAATTATGTGGATTTGGAAATAGGAGCAATAAAACTTCCAAGGGGAAAGAGAATGGATTCAAATCTAAAAATGGATTCAAATCCAAATCTATAGACAAGGATGATAGCCATGAGAAGAGGATAGAGATGGATGATGAGAAGGATAAAGCTAAGAAGTACCAAAGAAAAGGAGACAAGGATTAAGGTAGCAGCACATCAAAGATTCAATGCTTCAAATGTGGAGAACAGGGACACAAGCAATGAGACTATCTACTTCATAAGATAGCCAAGAGAAAATATGTAAGCACCATGGAGGTGGAGGAGACATAAAGCTAAGATCTTCAAAGAGGTAACCCTAATGCTCTAAAAATTAAGGAAGTTTCTAAATTAAATTCTTGTGCATTCATTGGGAATGTGAACAAAAAAGACCATCATGCTAGGTAATTTTTATTTTTGATTAGGGCTAGATGGTTTCTTATTAGGGAATGGATTCATGTTTTAATTGATGAGGGAGCCCAAAAAAATGTTATTTCTTCTATGACAATTACTAGATTAGGTTTGAAAACTAATCCTCATCCTATACCCTATAAAGTGCATTGGTTGTCTAGAGATTTCTTTCAAGAGGTAAGGGAATAATGTACTTCAAGATTTAAAATTTAAGGTTTTTATGATGTTGTGAAGTGTGATGTAATTTCAATACATTGTGTTAATGTAATTCTTAGTAGACCTTGGAATTTTGATCATGGTGCTCAGTTTTATGAATAAGAAATGTATGGGATGTAGTTAGATCAAATAGAATCCATGAGTTGATTCCCATCACAACTAAACAAGTAAGGCATAAAAGCTCACTTAATTCTTTTTTAATCCTTTTAGAAGAGAGGAAATACATTAAGGAATATGATGAGGTTGATTTTGGATTTGTTGTTTTATCAATACTTATTAGTAATCATGATGATGTGCTGAACTTCCTACTGTTGTGCTAGGATTGAAGGAGAAATTTCCCAAGGTATTCAGGGGGGAATTAGATGGATTACCACTAATGAAGAATGTATAGCATCAAATTAATTCTATTCCTAATGCTACCATTCTAAACAAGAAAGATTACTAGATCGCATTATATTAGTGGGCTAAATTGCAAAAGCAAGTAGAGGAGCTACTTGCAAATGGCTTCATGATAGAATCCATTTTACCTTATGCAATTCCAATGGTGCTAGTTCCAAAGAAGGATAGTGATGAATGGAGGATGTGCAATGGAGGATGTGCATTGATTCTAGGATAGTGAATAGGATAATAGTNTAGTGGTTGTTGAACCCGAAAAGTTTTTTCAATTTTAATAAGTATTTTTGTCAAACTTATACATTTTAATTAATTTCATTCTATATTTCATATAGTTAATTTTTTATTTAACGATTATTTTATTTGTTTATGTAAGTTGTAAATATTAGTTTATTATTATTTTATAATTAGTTAATTGGTGTGGTTTAGTTTATTTTAATTTTATTTTAACTAGTACAATATATATATATATATATTAGATGGTGATAGGGAAGGTGGTTCTCTATGATTGTGGTGGCAATCCGAGAATTTAGGAAAACGTAGGTTGTTGCTACTAGATTTGAACTACCACCGTCACTGTTGTTGTCATCAGAGAATAATGACAATGATGATGTTCCTAGAATTTTGCTAGTTGTGAGCTATTTAAGTTATCTTCTTTATTTTTGCAACGTCTCTCCCACCATTTCTAGCAAATTCATGATAACAAGAACGCTAAATTTGGCACCTATACCAAAAATAATGGATTGGTATCAAATTCTTCTATATCCATTTATTATTAAAATACTTATTTTTAAACATAGGTATAGGCAATGGTGTGGTGGAGATTGATGAGGATAAGGCACCAGTGAAGGTCGTAGTAGAGAATTTTACAGATGATAAGAGAATCAAGCAAAGAATATGCCAACTAATGCTATTATGCGTGCTTTTCTACTAGATTCTCCATATGCTCAAATCAAACTTTCTTCTTGGATGAATGCATGGAGCATCACATACGTTTCTTTTTCTACTTCCTTGAAAATCCATATTAATTTAAAACATTAGAACGCCAAGATTAGCAGTAGTACTGATTTTAATGGATCAGTATTGGGTTTTGCAATACCCATATATTATTATAATATTTATTTTTAAACCTTGTTTCAATATAAATAAGGCATTCATTAGACACCAAAGGGAGGAGAAAATTTGATTATGCATACACATCAAAAGAAAATTCATTTCTTTTGAGAAAACAGGAAAGGAGGAGTGATACTAGTAAATTCCATATCACATTGGAATTAATTATTCTTGAGATTTTTGTTGAATATTTATTGAGCCTTGTGGCAATTCTTGTAATTCACAATCAAAATTACTGCATTGTGGAGACAGCAAGGTAGAATTGCAATTTAGGCAAGTCTCCTTTCTGATCTTCAATTATTATTTATAATTTCAATTTGATTTAATTATAAATCTTTATTCTTAAACTTATGATTAGAAGTTAGGATAAAGGTTTATAATTTTACTTATGAGTGACAAGCATAAGTATGGAATTTAATTGGATTCAATTCTAACTATTTATTATCTTAATGATTTCTCTGACTTTTTAACCATTCCTACATGGGATACAACTCATAGTTTAGTCACAGATAAGGTGACAATCTCTAGAACAAAACAAAAGAAAATAAATTTTAAAGGTATCCAGCACCAAATTTTTCCTGGCTCATCAATTTGGCACCATTGCCGAGGAGGTTGGCAAAGTTAATCATCATCAAGGGTTCAGTAAGCTTTAATTTTTATTTTATTTTATTATATTTTATTTGTTTGTTCATGCATTTTATTTTAGCATTTTANCAAGCTTTAATTTTTATTTTATTATATTATATTTTATTTGTTTGTTCATGCATTTTATTTTAGCATTTTATTTTTCTTTTATTTTTTTCAAAAATGGTTTCTTTTACTTGTTTTTCTTATTTAAGAAAAATAAAAATAAAAATAAAGAAAAATATGAGAAATCAGCTCCTCTTATCACACCACCAACTAAAACCATTAAAAAAGTTGCAATTAAAGCTGTAGGGATTAAATCAATTTGTAAATTTTTAGGAATGGTAGTCCATGAATGTGTCAATGAAGAGTGTCCATGAAATCAACAAAGCAACCAAAGAAACCCACACAAATTCAACCATCTAGAGGCACTCTTAGCCCTTATAAATGTACAAAATTTAACCAAAATCAAAATCAAGAACAACCAATATGATCAAGATCTGATTATTCTTTCCCTCAAAAGACACAAAATCCCAATGAGAAAATACAACCTAATTTTTCCATAACTCGGAACCCTCTATTTGATATTCCAACATCAACCATGAGTTCAACTATGGGGGCAAGATCTTAAAATCTAAATAATATCCCAATGTCAACCTACATAACCATAATAAGAGGTATCACCCAACCAATAAGTACTTTGAATATACAAACTCCACCAATAGTAACCTCATTACCAAGTCCAATAATAACTCCAATAATAGCTTCAACTTATACTATGGGATCATTCTCACATTATGTACCTCCTCCATTTTCTTTAGGACCAATTCCTCTTTCTTTTGGTAGTTTAAGTTCTAATGTTTGAATTAATCATCCATTTCTTGGACAAACCCTTGGAGAATTATTAAATCAGAGAACATCAATTATACCTCAGGGCCCATTGGTTTTCCCACAAGGAAGAGATGTAGAGGTTAAAAATATTCACCTATTACCTATTTTTAAGGGGACAAATGATGAAGATCCAGTCACTCACATAAGAGAATTTGAAACAACATTAGCTATGTTAGCATCTCAAAGTTGGGATAGAACTAAAATGATTACTTTCAAATCAACACTAAAAGGCAAAGCTGATTTTTGGCTACAAACCCTTTGAACATAAATTAGTTCTTGGGATGTGTTTACAAAGATTTCCTACAAAGATTTCTTTCTAATGATAGGCTATACTCATTAATAAATCAATTAATGAGTTTTATGCAACATGAGGATGAGGACTATAAAAGCACCTTTGATAAATT
Organism: Gnetum montanum; assembly: GCA_015680685.1. Lineage (NCBI taxonomy): Eukaryota > Viridiplantae > Streptophyta > Gnetopsida > Gnetales > Gnetaceae > Gnetum > Gnetum montanum. Next base: position 113,354 of record MNCI01035990.1, read on the forward strand.
TAAAGGGTTATGTTTAAAAAATCCAAACCATGGCTTCCCAGCCCATCAATTAATACAAATCTTTGTGGAATGTTTACTAACCTATTGTGGGAAAAATTTTGACTTTGCATACAGGGGAAATATTTTAAATATAACACCAGAAGATGGTTGGGGAATTATAGATTCATTAGTAGACCAAAGTAAATGTTGGCCAAAACCCAACATTATGCAAGGCATGACTCAACAAATAGATCAATTAAATAGAAAAGTTGATGAGTTAACACGATTAATTAAAAAAAAATGCTCATGGAATTCAAAGTGAAGCATGCAACATTTGTGGAAGTCCCCAACATGACCAAATAACTTGCCCAACATTGTATTATTGTCAAGAGGAAATGCACGACTAAGGCTTTTCAACAATTTAAGAGCCAACCAACAATGAACTTTCCTCAACGACCATTTTACCCACAACAATATCCTCAAAATAATTTCAAGCCATTTAAGAATCCAACTAATGAAAACTTGGATAAAATCACTCAAAGCCTCACTTCCTTTATAGAAGAAAGTAGATAATTTATGAGTGAAACTAGGAGAAGATTCCAGGACTTAACTAGAAACGAATTACGATCTCAACCTGAACCTAATCCTACATCTCAAAGAAAAGGAAAAGAGCAATTACATTCCATTACTACAAGGAGCGGAAAAACAATTGAACCCAAAAAAAAAGGTGAGATTCCAAGAGGTAGAGACACAAGAGAAAATATAAACACAAGTAGTCAATGAGGAAGATCAACCAACTAAGGAAACGGAACAACCATTATGCTCTAGACATCCAATTTTACCTCCTTTCCCTAAATGATTACAAGAAAACTTCATAACCAAAGCCCATCTTGAAAAAATGTTTAGTGAATTATACTTACATATTCCTTTAGAACAAGTAGTAAAAGACACAACACTCTATGCTAAATACTTTAAGGGAATTATGCACTAGGAGAAGAAAAGAAAAAATTCCTAA
>MNCI01035994.1:0-26283 GCA_015680685.1 Gnetum montanum
CTTAATGTTATTGAACCTTCCTTTGCTATTGCAACCTTGGATCTGCAAATTGGGTTGCTACTAGGGGTGAGAAAGGTAGAACATTTGGATTCCAAGTTGCTCCATGTTGGGTTTGGAATCCCAAAAGTGTAGTGTTACACCAAAAATCCACCAAATCTCAAGGCCTCATTGCTTCCATGTTGGGGTTCAAGAGAAAGTAAGTATGGGAACTTGCAAGAGCTCTTAAGTGCCTGAAAATTTACTAAGTGTGGAATTGTGTGTATGCAAATTGCTTGAGAATTTCTTGAATAAAAAATGGTTAACTTGCTGGAAAATTCCAAAATGATGTAAGTGTTGAATCTTATCAAAAAAATGCTGAACTTTGTCAAAAATTGCTGAAACCTCTCAATGATGTTTAAGGTTGGCTTTTATAGGATCTTTGGGCCATAAATGGGGTTGCAAATTGGTTGTAAAATGGCTAAAAAATGGCTGCAAATTTAGGTGAGATGGGTGTCCAAATTTGGAGGGTTACTTTACATAGTAAGTGCTTCACCCATGGTCATTCCATTTACTATAAATAGTAATCGAGACACACCTTCTATGCTAGAGATGAATCTTTAATGCTGAGCTCTCCACCATGCTTATTGAATTAGTTGGTCAACATTGAAGTGCATCAATTGATGAATTTTTCTCCTTGTGGCTTCCATGCTAGGGGATTACAATTTTCACATTGGGTGGGGAACTTTCTAGGCTAGGGAGAATTTTTTCAATCTAGGGGAAAACTTTCTATGCTAGTAGGAAGGTTTCCAAGCTAGGGAAAAATTTTCCAAGCCACAGAAAAGTTTCCAAGTTATGAATTTGGTCTCCATGTTGAAGGAAAAAAAGTTTCCAAACCACCCACCCTTCCACACTGGGGGTAGGTGAGATCTGCCCACCTATAGGTGTTTCTAGCATAGAAAAATACATACACCCCATAAATTTATCCTTTTTGGCATTCCAAAAGGAATTTTTGAACACCCCCCTCCAAGGCCAAATATAAACATTATGTGACTTTTTTCACTTGGGGAAGGAGGCTTTAACCACTTATGAGGCATTTTTCAACCTCAAAATTATAACGTATGTGAAATTTCCCATTGTGGGTTACAATTTTTACATTTACAATGACATTTTACCTCACGTTTCATGGGGTGAAAGCTACATGATGAAGATTGGTTATAACATGAAAATTTTATGTTATTTCACTTTTCAAGAAGGCTAAAAGTTGGTACTAGTCCTTAGAACAAGAATCAATTTGATGATGGACTATGATGCTTGAACTTTTCAATGAAAAGTATTAAACATACTCCAGAATATCCAACCTAATAAAGTAGATCCAAGGTTGGAAGAAAGGCATGCATGAATCCTTGCATGTGGCTATGGATAGATATTACTCATTTTTGCACCAATTCCTAGGCCATGGCTTTTCTCAAAGGGAGTAGTTGAGCCATATCATAGATGGTCTTTAAGAAAAATGAGGAGAACTCTTGGAGTCTATGTCTAAGGAAGGCTTTTGGAGCTAAGAGCCCATCAGATCTAAAGGTTGATTGAGAAGGTGGCCAAAGAAGAAGGTAAGCTAAAAAAAAGGAAAAGTGCATAGTACAATCAGGACCATTCACAAAAGGAAGGTTTGATTTTGTAATAACGAGAAGGAGGAACCACTTGATGAAGTGGTGCAATGCAAGATCTTGCCAATACAAAGTTCTATTTCTAAAATATTGAACAAGGTAGAAAGAATGTGGAACTCCTTAGAAACAAAGTTCCAAACCACTCTACAAATTGCAGAGGAGTTCAAAGACAAAGGTAGTTGTCATGACCAAAGAAAAAGAAAGGAAGGTGAACATGCCCATCAGAGGAGTAAGGGCAAAGCTACTACCATTGAAGAGGTTATGGATTTCAAGACAAATGATGATGATGGATGTAACATCTACCAATACGAGCATCCTAAGGGATGTTTCCCAATTATGTCACACTTGAAGGAATCTAGGGTGTATGCTTTGAATCATAGATTGGCAAAAAGGCAAGCACCTAAGAGGTTGCCTTATCCTTAAGGAAACGATAGCTAGTTCTACCAACAAGCCTACTATCTAAGTGGAGCTCCACCTAAACATCATGAGAAGTACCAATAGTGGTAGCACCCACAATCATGGAGGATGCCACCACCAAGGCAGCAGTACCCTTATCATTAGCCAAATCCATACAGGTACTATGTTTAGTAGTCTATTTCTCTACATGACTCTTCTAGTCAAATCTCTTTCCAACATCACTACTACCCTATTGAGTATTATAGAGGATGTTATCAAAGAGGGAAGTCCCCATTTCCATATTACCCTTCTCATTCTTCTAATCTATACCTCCATCCTCAACTTAGTTGCCACCTACTCCATCCATGTAAGTCAAAATCCCAACTCAACTGAAGCAAAGAAACATCAAAAGAGCTATTAACTTACAACTGGCTCTAAAATTAAGTTTTTCAAACACTAATCCTTAAAAATGATCCTTTTCTTAAATTTATAGTCCTACTAATCCCTCAGAGATACCCATAGCTACTGACCTTGCTTCTCCTTCCTTCTTCACAACATCCTTCGAGATCCCTTCAAACCAAATGCCTCCTAGGGTGCATACTGTAATGTTGACACATGAAGTTACTAATTGGATAAAGGTTGATTACCTTCTCAAGAAGATATATAATCCTAGGAGTCCTCTCATTTACTTGCAAATCAGTAGGAATGAGCCATGCAAGGCTCTTCTAGACTTAGGTTCTAGTGTCAATTTGATCTCTCATGAAATGTACAAAGCATGAAACTCGTCTCCTCTCAAGAAGAGCAACATTCATCTTTAAGTTAGTAGATTACTCCATCACCAACCCCTTGAGATTGGTAAAGAATATTGTGACCACCATCTGTGGTTGGCCATATCTTACTAACTTCTTAGTGATTCGCATGGTTAATTGTAAGGGGGACTTCCCAATCATCATAGGAAGGACTTGGTTAAGTAAAATTGATTCATAACTAGGAATCAGAGACCTTTCCTTGGATATTTCAAAGGAAAATGACTTTAAAAAGATAGAGAGGAAGCATGTTCTACACATCACGTATAGTGACATGGGATGCCACTTCATGCAAAAATTATGAACAATCAAAAGTACCACACTCACACCATGCAAGCAGTCTACAAATGTCATAGAAATTCAAAGGTTCTTTGTATGCAATAGCCACAAAATAGGAGGACATCCAATTGCTGATGACTGAAGTGGAAAGTAGTTCAACCTTGTGCATGGAACAAACTAAGAGCCTAAGAAGTGCCTATGTTGAAAGCATGGATGGACTAGAGGAAGTCCATCGCTAACTCTTCAAATAAAAACAATTGAGGAGAGTTGGAAATCCCCAAGAGCTTCAAGAAAGAGCCCCTTGAGTTAAAAACTCTACCAACTAGAATGGAATATGATATTCTAAATAATGGAAAGTTGATCATCATCAATGTCAACTTTGCTCCTATGCAGAAGAAGAAACTATTGAAGGTAATCAATAAATGGCCAATAGCCTTTGCTTGCTCATATCATGAGTTGACTAGAATTCATCCAAGGACATGCTAGCATTGCATCTACATAAATACCTACATTAAAATAAAGAGGCAATTGTAGTAGCATCTGAATCCCAAACTCAAGTATATTATCAAGGAGGAGATTGAACAACTTCTCAAGGCAAGGTTCATCTATCCCATTGTGGATAGTGAGTTGATTATCCCACTTTTCATAGTGCCAAAGAAAGATACAAAATGGAGTATCTACATCGATTTTAGGTTGTTGAATATGGAAACATACAAGGATCATTTTCTTTTTCATTTTTGGACTAGGTATTGGACACAAGTTCTAGGCATTTCTATTATAGCTTTCTAGATGGTTATAGTGGCTATAACTAAATCCAGATAGCACTAAAGGATTAGACCAAACCCACATTCATGAGTCCCTGGGAAACTTTTACATATATAAAGATGTTATTTGGCCTATGCAATGTCCCTGCTACATTCCAACACCTTGTCCTAAGCATTATCCAATAGCATATTGGTAGTGGGATGGAAGTTTTCATGGATGACTTCTTCACCTATGGGGCTATTTTCAAGCAAGCCCTAGAATATCTTGAGCAAGAGCTAAATAGATGTGTGAAGACAAATCTTAGGCTCAACTAGCAAAAAATCCACTTGATGATCTAGAGAGCATTATATCAAGGCACAAAATCTTACAAAAAGGAATTAAGGTGGACCCTATAAAAATAAGGGTCATCCAAGGAATAACCTAACAAACATAAATAGTCAAATATGTGAAGTCATTTCTTATTGACACTTCATCAAGAATTTCTCTAAGATTGATACACCATTGGTGGAGCTAACAAAGAAGGATTCTTCATTTTTCTAGACTAGGGAATGCAAGCATGCATTCTAGTAACTCAAGTAGAATCTCATGGAAACTCTAGTTCTACAAGCACCTGATTGATCTAGACCCTTCCACATTATGATGAATGCATCAAATTATGCCTTGTAAGTAGTCCTCACATAGTTGGATGATCAGAACATCCTTATTGCATCCACTATGTGAGTAGAAGCATTGTGGGTGCATAGCTAAACTACACCACCAAAGAGAAAGAACTAATGGTAGTGGTGTATGCCTAGAAAAAATTCTAGCACTATGTGTTAGGATACAAGATGTTTGTGCATACAAACCATAATGCAATTCAATTTTTACTGAATAAGCCAATGGTAAGTCTTCATGTCATATGGTGATTGATGATCTTTCAAGAATTTGATCTAACCATGGTAGATTAAAAGGGAACTAAGAATGTGGTTGCTAACCACTTATCTCAATTGAGATGGGACAACAAAGAGGAGGAGAACCCACTTTCAAATCAATTTTCTAATGAACTCCTCTTTTTCAAAGTTGTAACTGAACAAGTTCCCACTAAAACAAATTGGTATGATGGCATTATCACCTACCTTCTTACTTAGGAGAAGCCACAAGAGTAGGATAGCAAGAAGAAACAATAATTTCTTCACCAAGCAAAACACTTCATGGAAATCAATGGACATCTTTACAAGGTATGCACCAATGACTTAGTTTGATGTTGTGTACCTAATGATGATCAACTATGTGTTCTCCAAGATACTCATAAGGGTCCTTGTGGGGGCCATTATGCTAAGAGATAAATGGTCATGGTAAGGTATTACTGGCCAATACTTTTCAAGGACATCCACCACTTCATCCACTCCTATGAATACTACCAGTGGGATGATGGGATGATCACTTGAATGAAGGGACCTCAATAGTGGATCCAATCACTAGAGCCCTTCAAAATTTGGGGAATATATTTCATGGGTCCCATCACTTCTATGTCCAATGGGAAGGTGTACATCATAGTAGCTGTTAACTACTATGGCAAGTGGGAAGAAGTGGTGGCCATCACTAATTACACATCTTCTACAATTGCTCAGTTTGTATAACAACATGTTGTAAACAAGTTTGGGGTGTTATGTGTACTTATTTTTTATAACAAAAATCACTTTATAGGCACTACCTTTCAAAATATCATGCAACACTTAGGGATTGAGCATAAAATTAACAACACCATACCATCCCCAAGCCAATTTCCAAGCAGAGGTTACAAGTAGGGAAATCACAAAAATACTAACCTAAATAGTTAGAAAATATAGGATGTATTGGAGCATAGAACTCAATGATGCTTTTTGAGCCTACTGCTTCACTTGAAAAATTTCTATTGGCTACTCTCCATATGATCTTGTGTATGAAAAACTACCAATACTTCCCATCCAAGCAAAACTATGTACACTTTGAATAGCTTGTGACCTTTTCCTTTACCTAAGCCTAGAACAGAAAGAAATATTAATGAATCGCAATGTGCTAGATGAGAACTAATTGGAGGCCTTATCATCTAATGAAGTGCACAAGGTATTTACTAAACAACACCATGATCTTAGAATTAGGAATGTGAAATTTCAACTAGGAGATCCTAGAATCTTAGACATGTTCAAAAAAGAACCAAGTTCCAAACATTATGGAAAGGATGTTATATTATCTATGAAACCTTTCTTTCTGGGGTCATGTTAATTTTCAAACCTAAATGTCCAAATAAAAAGCTTCTAGTCAACATACAACAAAAAAAACCTTTCTACGAACCTAAGAGAGCTAGTGACCACAACACCTCAACAAATGGATAAGCACGCTCAATTTTTAAAATCTCCTCCTTCTAACTCAATCCTAAGGGAGATGGTCATCTATGCTAATATCAAATAATGTGGCTCTTCAATTTTTAAATTTTTACTTTGCATTGTTTTTAGTAAATTTTCTCTTTCTTAAATATTTTACAATTTTTTCTATATTTTACTTTAATTATTTTGGATTTCTCTTATGTTTTTCTTTTTTTTTTCTTTATTTATTTCCACCAAGACTTGGTGCAACTATATCTAATAATTGAAGGTGGTTTGTACTCTATAATGTTATTTGATTACTAATTCCTGGATTCTATCTTTGAATTTTGATGTTGATAACTAAGACATGGTTTCTTTTCATAATAATAGGTAGTGACTCCATGTCATTCACCAATCTGCACAACTCTATGGTGTTTCCTTGTTTTGGAAGTATGAGGTCCCTTTTTAAAATAAAAATTATAATAAACTTGTGATCTTGATAGTTTCCAAACTTTCATGGGATTTGATGCTCTTTGAACATTTCTATCCTCTTGGGTGCATCAGTATCTTCATAGATCCTTTGTCATTCCTATGTTGACTAATAATAGGAAGCTAAGTCTCTGCATAGTGTAGCTTCCATCCAAAAATCCAAATAATAATAATAATATTAGAAATTCAAAGCACACTTCTTAGACAAAATAATAGGCTACAAGCACTAGTTATGGGAATAGAAAGGCATGTTACCCATGCTTGAAGGTCCCTTCTAACTAAGGCCCATCTCACTTCCTACTTCTCTTTTCTTCTCTTTTAGGAATTATGATTGATCTATGGGGATATTATTGTGCCTTGGGATGTGGACTAGTCTAAGAGTGTTAATGCAACATTACTAGCCATGGATGATTTTAATTAAGACTAAGGATGGATGTTATTAGGTCATATTTACCACAAACTCCATAAGGGACTTCATGTTACCACACCATGGGACTCCATTCCACACTCTACTTCATTCATCTATGCCTTCCATAACTCACCTCATTTCCTTTTCTCATGTTTATTTTAATGTCTTAGTTTGATACATTCAAAGTTCTTTGACAGTTTCTTCAGTGATTTGGTTATGAACTAACCATAACCATTAATCATCCATGGGGCCCATGGACTCCTTAGTTTAAGGGCATGAGCCTGCTATGGGGAGGACACACTTGCATACTTCTTGGTTGGGCTAATTAAATTCCTCATCTTTTAGGTAGTTTTGCATTCAAAATTATTTGTACTCCACATTGATTACATCAAATTTTACACTCCTTAATTAAAATTTTCTAGGTGAATATCCTAGCCCTCTTCATGCATTTCATCATGTTCTAGGCTTTTCTGGCTTCCTTTGGACTCTAATTTTATTCAAAATTTTCTTAGTTTTCCTTTATTTTTCTAAGTGAAAAATTCTCACAAACAACTATGGTGACATGACCCCACCAAAGCAATATAATACTCTGTGTGTGTGTGTGTGTCTGTGTCTGTGTGTCTGTGTCTGTGTGCGCACTTAGCATTTTTTGCACATTTCTCTCAAATGCACAAAGAGGTTTTACTATTTCAAGATCCTAGAGCCTTCCATAGCCCATAACTCATGAACTACTTGTCTGATTAACCCTATTATTTGATTCTATAGCTACCAAAGGTAAGCTCTACATCATGGGAACCACAAACATTAGGTTTTTGATGAAAAAATTTTCAATTTTTTTTCTAACTTCCACAAGGTTTAACTAACAAAATAATATTTAAATCACTAAGTCATGAGAGTTAAATCTTTCCAATGAACTCTGGTATCCATATAAATGAAATAATAATGAAATAATATTAAAATAATCAAATCCACCATGATCATAACTTAGCCAAGTGTAACTAATCCAAAGAGACAAGGTATCCAAGTACTTCATGTTCCACATCAAATGTTAATCCTTGGTCATGTTGTGATTATAGATGGTAGCTAGATAAAGGGATAAACATGGTATAGAGGTAGGACCATCCCAACTGAGGGGAAAGTGGCTAAGAACTAGAAGGGGCTAGTACATAAAGTAGCCCTAGGAGTAGGCAGCTGAAACACATGCAATAGGACCTCTTTAGGAGGAACCCAACATGGAATTCATCTAACAAATTCATGAAGCTGAAACAAAGCAATCCCACCTAGATGAGGTACTAGGACCAAGGCCAAACCTTGATATCACATCAAAGGATGTCTGCGTTAGGTAAATTAAGTCTAAGGAGATCCAGAGTTTAATTCTCCAAGAATTGAACTTTTGCACCATCTTTGACTTTGCTTCATAATAAGTTATAAATCAGTTGTAGAATTCTCCCATGTGGCCTATTCTTACCTCCAGTGGAGAATGGTACATGGGGGAAATGTATCTCTTTTGGAACTACAAGGACATTGGTATGTCCTACTCGATGGAGGCCATCTCTCAAGCCCTTGGGTTAACTAAAAATAGGGAAATTTTGGTAGAAATTTCAACTCAACTAGGACCAAAGGTAGAAAAGGAGTGGGTCCAATGGTGTTATGGGGTTGACTACAAGAAGTATGGCATGCTAACCAAGGTGGATAAGGTATGTTTCAATACCATGGCTTATCATCTCAATCTGATGATGAGGCCAAGCAAACTGATGGTCTTCTCTACCCATGCATTTGTTGCTCTATCTAATAAATTCCCAATGAATCTCCCATAACTAGCCTATCTTGAGATAAAAAAGTGCTTCAAGAAAAAAATGAACATAGGAGAAAGGCACTCCCCTTCTCATTCCTCATTCACAAATTATGCATAAGGAGAGGAATAGTCTATTATTGAAATAACAACCTTCAACATGCTCCTACCACCTCTTGGATGGAAATGATGAAGGATAAAGTTCTACTGAAAGCTCAAGAAGAGGAGCATCCACCACTACCACCCACTCATGAAACAACATTGGAGGCTTGTGCTACCATGGAATGCATGCAGAAACTCTATGAGCAACTCCTGTAGTAGCAACAGGATGGACCAAGTGGTGATCCTTCCATCTACCAACTAGCCCTAAGTCACTTGAACATGATCACTCATACCATCAACTAGTTGGAGGACATGACACCACTATTTTCTATCCAAAAAATGTAGGCACCTACATGTTCAAATCCTAGTGCTAGAGAGGTAACAGTATCCCTTTTAGGACAATAGTAATTTCTAGAGATCTCTATAAACATTGCTACCTTCTTAGTGTGACTAGAGAAGGGTGAGGGGGCCCACTATGTTGGTGATGTAGCGTCAAGGATAGGAAACAATAGCCGAGGTGGTGTCTAATAGAGTGCTTGAAGCACTCAATGCTCCTACAACATCTATGCTAGATATTGATACACTCAAGGACATGTAGACATTTGTAAGAGTACCAAGTGGGAGATTTAGCATAAGGAAGGGCTAGTTAGGGCTAGGCAATCATTTTTAGAGGTCTTTGACCTTTTATATGAAATCACTACAACCTAGTCGAAGCTCTTAGAGGCTAAGGGCAAGGGCATCATCACAAATGCCCAATTTGAAGTAGCCACATTTAAAAATTGGTGCTTAACTACTAAAGTTGTAGAATTAAGAGCCTTCCTTACTAATCCCATAGTTCTTGGCCAAGCCATAACTAGAGATGAAACTTTCTTGAAACTTCAAGAGAAACTTAAAGTAGCCGAGAATGCTAAGGAGACCATGTTCTTTGATGAGTCCATACTAGCAGCAATGACTTATAACACTAAGAAGAACTTATCAGAGATTTGTAAGGAGAATGCAGTTCTGACTAAGAATAATCATCACCTAGATAATGTTGAGCTTCAAAAGGACCAGATGGTTGAATATATGAGACAATAGTAGGAGAATCTTTCCAAGGTAACCATGGACCCATGAAGTGTGGTAGCAAAAAATTGAAATCTCTTGATGGAGGAAGTCTGAGTTGTTTGCTAGAAATTAGCAATTGAGATTGCTACCTAGAAAAATGAGGCCGTAAAGTTCAAAAAGGTTAAAAACCATTACAAGAACCAGTTTGGCCTTCAAAAGAAAATTAATGATAAATAAATAAAAATGGAAAAAGTAAAACTCAATGAGGCCCTCCAATAGGTCCAATAAGAAGGTGACATATGGCAATCCATCTTTAATAGACTAAACATGTATAACAAGGTAGAAATCTGCCTCAAGAAGCTACAAATTAAGGAGATGACAAAGTACATGGAATTGGCCAATCTCTATTATGCAAACTTGGTAGTGCTTACTACCAAGAGGCCAAGATCAAAATTGGAGAAGCAAGTGGCTAGCTCGTACCTATTGTATGAAGCTGAGTTCAAGCATTGCAAGGAGACAAAGCAAAAGCTAGAAATGGTCAATGCTAAACTTGAAGTCCTCAAAGCCTAATTCACATATCAAAGAATAATTGTTGAGGACCTAGCTAGAAGAATGAGTGACTAGTAGGAGCTACAGAATGTCATCCAAGTGTTCAATATTGAATGAAAATAATTCACCGCTTTCTTTATCAATGTGAAGGAGTTGTTCCTTGCAATCTCTTATCTATGGAATGTTCTATTAGTAGTCCACATTGATGATGTTGCATGGACCATGTATGATCCTCGGAGTAAGGAGGAGAAGATGAAAGCATTGCTAGATGCTTTTCATTTTTCACTAGAAGTTGTAGCTATAGCAAGATAGCCATAGCTACCATAGCCTCAATCACAGCCACCACATGCATCAAAGATAGGGAAAGATCCTTTAGCAACTTAGAAGCCTCCACTTCCTAGGACCATTTGATTTTTTCTTTTCATCTTCAAGCTACCAAAGGGGTTCAATTGTCAATTTTTTCATGATGTTCAATTTTGTTTTCATGAACACCAATTTTTGGAAAAATTATAAATCCATACACTTGGATACTTAGAAGAAGTTTGAGTTAGTCTAAATTAGTCAATCAATCAATAATCCCATACATTTCCAAAATTTTTTAAAGAACTTGTTCCTTCATTTTGTTCACTCAAGGACAAGTTTTCATTCAATCATGGGAGTATAATGAGTCATCATGGGTTTGACTATGTCAACATTATTATGTTAACATGATCTAATCAATGCATACCCGTCAACACATGATATGATGCATCTACAAATACTCATTGACAAATGTCTAGCCTTGCCTATATAAATGTGCATACTCATCACATTTAAGGCATTGGTTGTTAAGTAGCATAGCAAAGCTCTTGCAGTTTGTTCATTTCACAATTAGAATATTTTCTAAGTGCTCACAGTAGGAGTTGAGAAGTGTATAGGTCTTTATTTAAGCATTGATGTACCTGGACATGTTAGTGTGAATGGCAATAAAGATGAGCTTTCCTAATAGACCTTGCACCACTTGGACTTAGCATAATATTTACTTAATGAATTTACTATTCATGTGGTTTATGTTCATGCATTTAATTGATTAATTAATAGTAAGTAATTAACACATATAAGTATGACCACTTCAAGCATACGTTAACACTTGGTAATCCTAGTAGCATTTACACTCAATATCCTAGTAGTGTTGTAATGTGTTTAAGATGTGTATAGAAGGTGGGAATGGATGCTTATGTTAGGATTAGTCTAAAGCATTAATTATTTCTTAGATTAATTAAACATTTAATTACTTTATTTTCTACACTTAGGTAAGTTAAATGAAAAATATAAAATTTATACAAATCATATGCCTCAGTTACACTTAACCATACCATTGAACCTCACAAGTGGAACTGGGAAGACAATGGTCACATCCTTGAGGTTCACTACCCAGACAATGTGTACTTAGAGAACTAAAGTCTATGGAAATCAACTAGATCACTTAGTAAGTGCTAGTGATTCATATGGTTGGGCATAGGAACTACTTGCTGCTCATCAATGACCTATGATCAAATATCAACTATCTAGACACCAAGCTAGTCCAATTCAAAAATTATGATACAATCTCTCACAACACTTGTGGACTATATGATTAAACATAGGGAACACCCGACCACTTATCATTAGCACTATTTCTAAGGATTGAGGCTAGTGTTCTATATTGGTGATATCATAAATGATCATTGATAAAAGCTTAATGATCTATCCTTTGAGAATATTTATACTCTATCAAAACACACATGTATTAATTCAATATGTCTTCCTCTTGTAGGAATAATTCCCCACCTATTAATAATACTATAAGAAGTAATGACATGACCAACAGAAATGATGATGATGTATCCTATCAAGTGAAGGTAATTTATCATCATTTGGATTCCTACTATTAGGATTTACCTTTAACTTCCACCAAGATAAAAAAAATGATATGATGAGACCTACAAGATAATATTAACTTGCTACCTAATTAAGAAACTCCATTAATGCTCACTTCTACGTTCATCAAGATAGGACTAGCAGCTATTGTAAATGAGTACATAATGATTGATGAAATGTGCAGATTTAATAGCCCATAGAAGGCCAACTTAGAAAACATTATTTCATGGAATTTTTCTATGAAGTTTCTTAAAGAAAAGGCACTACCATATTATTAACATCTTAATTAGAAAAAGGGGATACTTCTTATCTCTTGGAAAGATCCCATTATTAGAATTCTTCTATCTTTAATATTAATGAAATAAGCAATTCATGATTATGCTCCATCTTAGCAAGTAACTAAGAAATAGGGAGAACATAATCCAACATGAGGAGGACCTTTATATGTAGGTCTTCCAACATGTAACAAAGAGATAATGAAAGGGATCATAGAAGAAAATCAAGCTAGCATGGCTCTACCAATTTTCAATCTTCTACATCCTCCTTGTCATTTGGATCTAATGAGGATGATTGTAGGCAAGAGAAAAAGATATAGGTAGAGGATAAGATGGACAACCTCATGGAGATGAAAGAAAAAATTAGGCCTAACAACATGGTAGAAATAGGAGAGGAGATAGACATGGTGATCAAGCTAGAGATAGAAATAGAAATAAAGATGATGGGCATAGATATTGTAGAAGACATGGTAGAAAACATAGAAGGGATCATGGACATGACAAAGACTATGATGAACATGAGAAGTGTGATGAATCCTTACCAGTTGCATGAAGCATGATCAAAATTAGAAAGGGTTTTTACACTTCCACTAGGCATCCAAAAGAAAGTCACATCAAGTAGCTAAACATGAATAATATTATTAAATTTAAAGGAGGCTATAATGCATATCTATAACATCATTTGCAAGTCTTCCATAATGCTTGCACTTTTCAAAATATTAACAATAACTAGAAAAAACTTAAATTATTTCTAAGAACACTTATCAAAGAAAATGAAAGTTGGTACTACTCCATAGTGCTAGACTTAATTAGTAGATGGATTATAATGCTAGATCTATTCAATGATAATTATGAAATGTAAACTAGGATGTCTCATTTGAGCCATAAAATCCAAGAATGATGCAAAAACAAGTTAGTAAAAGAACAAAAAAAAAAGCCACATACAAAAGCAACAATACAAATCTCTATAGAAATACAACATCTATGTTTGTATTTTGGAAACAAACATAGCATTTAACAATTTTTAAAATATTTCATATTGTTCCATGATATGCTAATAACATATGCACAAATCACAACCTTTTACCACTATAAACATCCTATAGCAACTACTTTTGTAAGTTTCGTATTATATGTAACCACTTTGCTAGCCAAGTTTTCATTAGTTTATTTAAGATAATAGTCATTGAAAAGCGTTTGGAGTGAAAATTATGTTTTTACCAATAATACTAGTTATTCATTAAGGAGCTTAATTCACATATCATCATGTGGCATTTGAATTAACAAGTAAAAAAGAAAAAGCCATTTCAATTCATTCAACTTTTCATGTATAATACATGAGAATGTCATTAATCAAAGGTTATGATTATTAGTCATCCATGTGCTTATTTATTTATCTAACATCTATATCATTCAGAATATTCAATAGAATACCATGTAATTTAACAATATTTTGAAAGAAAAAGAGCTCCGTGAGATGCATCATAACTTCGTTTCTAAGAAATAAAATGTATTATTTTAGAAAATATATCTCCTTATATTTCTTGAAATACCATACATAAAATTTATTGAAACACTCTTCCATGAAGTACTAGGTATGGGCAAAGACAACTAGTGACCACCAATAATTTTGCTACCTTTGTATTTTTGGCTAATTAAACACTTCTTAATAAATTTAATGACATCATTTCACACACCTGACTAGAAGTAGATTTTTGCATCAAGCTCATAAGTTTTAGTCTTTCCCATGTCTATGGTCATATCACATGTATTTTTTATTTAAATTCTTTTACATAAAATTATAATTTGGTATACATACCTTACCATTCTTGAAAAGAATTTTGTATTGAAGATGATAGCCTTTCCACTTATTCACTCTAATAAGTAATGGAACATTAAGATCATTGTAGGCCTTCTCAAAGTCTTCATCTTTTGGATATAAAAAAGAACATGCTTCACATTCTTCCATTTCAAAACATGGATGATTCACCATTGGAATCCTAGAAAGAGCATCTACAACAATATTGGTTTTTCCACTATGATGTTTTAGCACAAAATAAAACTCTTGTATCTATTTAATCCATTTCATATTCTTTCTACTTATCTTTTAATAATTCAAGAATTGAAATGCCTTGTAATTAATCAAAAGTAATAATTAACTACTTAACAAATAATGTTTTCAATGTTTAATGACATAAAGTATAACATATAAATCCTTTTCTTACACATGATACGTTTGAATCACTTCATTAAAATAATTCAATGATCTTACCTTCTTTGATAGCACACTACCAACTACAAGTACACTTGCATCCACCTCCACTTCAAAAAGCTTTGAAAAATTTGAAATTTCTAACTAAAGCACTATAATGTTAGGTTTTGAAGTTTGGAATGATTTTTCTTACTCATCTTTCCACAAAAGTCTTACATTTGTACCTTAATTTATTATTTTTGAATATTAGACCTTGGGTTAGACATAGCTATTAGTTGTCCCATAGGGGGGGTGCCTTCTAGGCTAGTGCCAAGTATGTTCCCATGTTAGAATATTATTTTTATTAATTTTAGAATATTGATGTTGATTGTAGTTCCTTTTTAGTTTTAATTTTTTCCAATAGAAATACCCTACACTTGTGGTGATTTGAAGCATTTCATCATTTCACATTTATCTTACCTTCACTTGAATGAAGGTGCTAATGGTTTGGATGAGCCATTATTTTCACGGATCTAAAAATCAAATTCATGGTCATGAAATAGAATTAGAAATTCTACTAAAAGTCCTATAAAAACTAGCTATACTAACAAAAGTTCTCAGCCCTTTTACATTCTTAGATGAAGACCATTCTTTGATTGTCTTTATCTTGCTTAAAACATCTTGAGCTAGTTCCTGAAGTTAACATGACCTAAGTACACAATTTTCCTCTTCATGAAATGATATTTATTGGCATTAATCACTAATTTAAGTTCATTCAATTTGGAAAATATTATCCTCAAGTATTATACATGTTCATGCTCATTTAAACTATATAGAATACTATCATAGAAAAATAATGCCTAAGTTTCCAATTAGATCCCTCAAAACATCATGCATCAATCTCATAAAAGTAGCTAGAGCATTGACTAGCCTAAAATACATGACTAAGCATTCATATAAATCATTGTAAGTTTTAAAAATAGTTGTTCATTTATCATCAAGTTTAATTCTAATTTAATGAGAATCACTTTTAAAATAAATTTTGGAAAATACTTCATCATTAGCTAATACATCCAAAATATCATCCATACTAGAAATTGAAATCTATGCTTGATTGTAATTCTATTCATTACTATAAAATTAATATGCATTCTTATTTCATCCATATCTTTCTTAGGCACAAGTATAGTTCTTACTACACAAGGTAAAATAGACTTTTTGATGACATTATTTGAGAGAAGTTCATTCACCTAGTTATGTAGGTCCTCCCTCCAATTTAAAGTTATATGATAAATTCTTTTATTTGGAATTGTTACCCCTAGTAAAAAATCAAGTTGACATTGAATGAATCTCATTGGTGGAAGTGCTTCCAACTTTCCTTTGAATGTAATAGTAAACTCTTATGTCAAAAGTAACATTGATACTGAAAGTGAATTTGTTTAGTTCCCTTCACATGTTACAATTATATAAACAATGACAAAATCACATCTAGCTTTCTCATGTGCTTGAGAATTTTCATGCTCATTCAATAAAATTAAAGATGCATTAGTAGAAACATTCTTCTTGTATTGTTGTAATATCATAGGAATCAAATTATGTATTCCATCTTAACTATGAGCTGATCATATATTTTTTGCACTAGCAAAAGTAGTATTGTTATTATAATTGAAAGGTCTACCCAAAATAACATCAACACAATGAATAAAAAGAATGTCACAAGTCACTTGATTTCTAAATGTACCAATCTTGAAAGACAAAAAACATCTTTCTTTCATTTCTTGATAATGATCTATAGAGTCAATGAAATCTATAAAGCTTAAAATGTGAAAATGGTTTTAAAACAAGCCTATCAATTGCCTTAGAAGATATAACATTTTCTTGTGCATAATCATCTATCAAGATTTGTATCCATTTCTCACTCTAAATAACATTTTTCTCAAAGGATCTTCATTCACATTGATATTTCCTATGAAAGTATAAGAATTAATCTCAGTTACATTCTTAATTTTAAGGGCATTAATACTACCTTTATTTGAAAACTTTCATCTCCAATATTTGAAGTTTGTTGTGTGATAATGGCTTAGGCTTCTTACATTTCCATTACTTATGTTCTATCTCACCATAATTGAAGTATTAAATATTGGAAGAATTATTATTTTCTTAATCTTTCCCTTTCTTAGAAAATGCCTTCTTAGATGCTTGGCTTTAGTTTTTGCTATTCTTGTTTTGCTTCTCATGTGTATCTTCTTTAGTATTATTTTCTTCCTTTTCATCCTTGGAGTCTTTTTCCTTTAAATTTTTGAGATCCTTTTTGTAACCATGAATCTTATTTTTAGTTTTAAGAGCTAAATAAAATTCCTCATCTAATGTTTAGGGCTTATAGAATATAAATTTTTGCTAATATTCCCTCTTCAATCTACCTAAGAAATTAGAGGCTTGTTCATATGCACTCCAATCAACTCTAACTTACTAGAAAGATTTGCAAAAATCTATGTAGAATTTCTTAATACTATTATCACCTTGCCTTAAATACTTAAGTTTATGGATGACTTCTTTTCTATGCTAACTTTTCTTAAATCTTTTCTTTAACACAAATTGCATAAGCTACCAATCCTTAACTGGAGCACCATTTCTCATAAGGTAAGCATGACATTTCCTTTCCCATTAAATTAGTATCATACCTTTCAATTTTATTTTAAAATGTGATAACTTTTGATGAATTGTCTTTATATCCTTATCCTCTAATATCGAGATGTTGGGGAACCACCATTGAATTTAACAATCTAGGCCCTCAAGATGTTCAAACATACACCAAGAAGTTTCAATGATATGAACATGGAAACTACTTTTTATTCTTGTGGAGAACTAAATGAAAAATAAGTAAAAAATGAATTATAAAGTCTACAACCCAAGGACAACACATAAATACTAACTTGCCTCACCATTCTTACACTTCCTTACAAGGACATAGATCCACTACTCATGGATGGACTCACTATCACTCTTCTAATGATTTATCATACAAAGACTCAATGCCCATAATGACCTCTCAAATTTACTATCCAAATTGATGCACAAAGCCATATTAAAGATGTTAATTTAGAGCATTGAGATGATCTTTTATCTTTCTTGACCTCCAATTTAAAAATTTATAGTCATCTTGGATGTGTGTAGATGTCTCAAAAGAAGTTTGATACAATTCTTAGAGGGGTCAAGATGTTTCGCTAAAGGATCTAGAATCTAGAATCTAAACATTTTCAACATTTTAGTCATCTTCTCTAGCAAAAACTTCAACTTTTAAGATGTCTCTAGGCTTCTAAATGTATTGATAGTACGCATCCCAACTTCTAAGTAGCAACTAAAATCTATTTTCTTGACTTCCTTTGATCTTTTCATGGTCCCAACATGTCTAAAACACTTCCAAAACATTCATAAGTCATAAGACTCAAAACACAAACACACAAAAGACAATGGAATACATTAGGGTTGAGGTGATGTCCTTATCATATCTTAGCTAACTTCAATTCTTTTGACACCTTAGATGAATATTATTTGAATTCTTTAGCAATTTTATTCTTATATTGTAGTCTTTTTTGCAAATCTTTGTTCAACTTTTCATTTTGTGCTAAAGCATTAGTAAGATCACCCTTGTTCTTTTCCTATTCAAAATTCAAATTCTTAGGCTTAAAGAAATTTTCCATTGTGGTATAATAAAGAATCATTAATTTAAAAAGAAGATCATTACTAACTATGATGAGATATTTCATAGATAATGCAAAAATATCCATACAACTTTGGATTTGATGGTAAAATTAAACTTGTTAGAGGCACTCTCCTAAACCTTTCATCTTGATGGATTACATAAAAAATTATTAATCAAGTTTTTATCAACATGTGCCTTAAACAAAGCAAAAGCAGATTCATACTAGGGCACTTTGTTTTCAAACTACTAATGCTAGTATATCATCTTCATTGTTTATGATGAGATATAGTCATCATCTAGAACTAGCCACTCCTTAGCCTAAAACTTTATAATGGATGCTTTTCCATTAGAAAGTCTTCGACAAACAAGCCATGCACCCTATTTTTATTCCTATTCTTCACCATGGTAATAACATTATTAATCTTAGAATTTTCAAAAAACCTTTAACAAAAATGGAATGCAAATATCCATAGGAGAAATGAGGCACATGATATCTTTTATGGTGTCCTCTTTCAAAATTGAGATCTAATTAATAATATTTGCTTCTTCCACCACTACATATAAGAGATTCATCATCTGCTACAAGATGGATTTCATTCTATCTTTCATGAAGATTCTACAATAGATAATCTTTGCAAAACCATAATACAATGTCTCCACCTGATTAAGCATTATTCTCTTCATGGAAGCTTTATAGGCCTCATCCTAATCATTTAAATATTTAAACTAATCCCTAAATTAATATTCGAAATATGAGGCTATCTTTAATGAAAAATCTATTGTTTGTACTTTTCTAATCATCAAATCTTCCCAAACTAGAACATGAACCAACAATTGTCATAAGTGCGAATGGCATTCTCCACTAGATGTTTCTCTTTAAGCATTGTAAATTCAACAAATGGAGCTAAACCTAATCTTTCAAGTTTGGCGGTGTAGTCTTACTTTACTAGTTTATTGGTTGGGTTCAAATTATATTGTTGACATAAGATATTACACTTTCACACCAAATAGCACATATACTCCTTTTTATCTAGTTGAACATTGAAGCTCCATGACATGCTGATCATAGCTTCATAACATGTAGCCATTACTAAGTGTATCTTGACATTTTTTGCTTTTGGCTTTTCTACCATGGTGATGGATGCATCATCATGGATGATGCTCCTTATAATTCATAATGTAGAAATCGGTGATAGTGGAGATAATGCTAAGACCATCCTTTTGGAAGAAGAAGATGCGGAAGAGTCTTCAATAACATGTTTTCTCGTTATGTTTCGTGGTTGTGTAGCTTTTGCACATCCCCAAGTCATCTTGCCAAATAGTTGACTCAAAAATTGACATCAAGAGTTTTAGCATGAAATAATGTCTTCACGAAATAAAAAGTAAAATAGCGGCTCAAAAATAATAACTATTTAATTATATCAAAAATAAGAATGAAACATTCAATGAAAATTAGAAAATTTGAGAATAAATGAACAATCCTAGTATAGTTTTAAAGTTAAACAAAAACTCAAACCATTTAATCTAGCTGCATGCAAAAAATAAAATAACTTGATTGTGCACAACAACTTGAATTCACGATGTAGCTACAATTCTCTCTTATGGTTGTAGTAGATGGAAGTAAAAAATAAAATGACTTATTATTTAATTATAAATTTGGGCATATTAAATGGCCTCATTGATTTGGGTATCATGAGATATCATTCATACCATACACCATAGCATGATGATTATCTTAATTAACATTGAACCAAAGCTCTAATACCATGTTGAGAATTTTAATAATTCTTGAAGTCAAAAGGTTTAAGAAAAGTAGCATTACAATGTTAATATGAAATCAAACAACATATAGATGATATGAATTACCAATACAGAATAATGAAATTGAATTGAACAAAGAACATTGAATAATTTGTATTGTGAAATCATACATCTCATATTCTTCTCCTCATTCTTCTTTACATTAGTGATTTTCCACTATATTTAAAGTATTCGAAACCATTATGGTTCTTAGTGAAATGCTATAATTGATTAATTAGCTCTAACTAATAGATAAACATTACCTTGATTTCTCTATCACAATGATGGTGTAATCAACATAAATGGTGTTTATAGATTTACCATAGTGAACATTATATAGATAATGACTAAATGTTAAGATTAACAAAAGTACCAAACCTTAACATAATCAACACATGATTAGAGTCAATAGACTAAAAGTCAAATTTGAGAAGCCCTTTATGATTTGCATAGGGTATCATTCAAGTTGAGGATGATTGAGTTTTAGATCTAGTTTAGCCATGGCCATAGATTAGAGAAAATGAATACCCTTAATAATGTGTTGGAACTTATGTTTTCATGTAAGCATATGTCATCATGAACCAAAATATTAAGTGTTTTGTCCTTGAGAGGCCATGCAACAAGGGACCTTAGTACCCCAACTAGGAAAACCACCAAACCCCTAACCAAGACAACAGTGAGACAAGACAAAAATAGGAACACTAACTAGCGCTCCCTTCCTACTATCTCCTTCCAACTATTTTTACAAGGACTATCACTTAAAGGCTCAATGGTCATTTTGCCAAGGCAAAATTCTAGGAGGATGGTAGATGAGCGAAAATCTAACTTGTTTTTGAGTGTTTGCACCTATGCTTGAATCTAGGTCTTATAACTTGAGAAACAAGCACTTTTCTATCACTCCATGTAGTGGTCACTTCTCTCTACCTTTATTATACCTCCAATAATTTGTGACCAATTAATTACTTTTGATGACTCTATTCTTAATCAAGAAGCTAGACTTGCTAACAGTATAACCCATGTCAATAAATACAATGCAAAGGGATCAGTGCAAGGATGATAGGTAGGAATTGAAATGGAATAAACCCTTTCCAACCCAATATGTGTTCCTTTCATAGCCAATGTTTTGAACATGCTTAAACCCATAGTTTGATAAATAATAACGAAGATATACATGATAAATATCAATATAACTATATATATATATATATACATGGAAAGGAAATCATTATAAAAAGAGAAATTTCATAAGAGATAAAAGAGATTATATAAGTTAAAAGGCAACAAAATATAAAAGTAGTATTTGCTTGTAGATGAGTATAGAATTTGCAACATTGTAATTGGTAAAGGTTCTTATAAAATTCTAATTAGACTATACATCTTGGAGTGTAATATGTTACAATTATTTTATGTTCCAATAAACCCCTCCTCTTAAAGGCCTTTGGGTGATAAAAGTACGGAAACTAAAGGTAGTCTTCACCCAACGTTGTATTCACACAAATTTTCTTTGTTCGTTTGTCTACCCATGCTACTTGTATTTTGGTAACAATGATATTTTTTCTATACTATATATATAGGTTGATGAAAATTTTAAGTAATTTTCCTTTTTTATAAAATTTTGAAAAGGAGCATTAATAATTCAATGAATTGTTTGAGCAAGAGCTTTGTTGGTTTCAGCGGATACTTTTCTAAGCCAGAAATAACAGAAAAGGCAAAAACTGTTTGCCTAGAATGCAATGCTATTTTTTGGGCGAAGCCATACAAGACGAAGCAATTTTTTTGCAACAGTGAATTTGGGTCATGAAATGCTGTGCACTGTGAAATCCCCCTAAGGTTAAAGGTTTTCCATGAACGGGTTTGATTTTTGATTAGGCGTTTGAATGACAGTGAAGACTCTTTTTTAGCTTTGGCAAGTCGTTTAAGGTTTTGATCGGTTTGTTTTATCATTTGGTACCAATGAATGCAGTTTGATTTGTATCATGCGGTCTGAAAAAAAAAAATGATTTGATGTATTAATTGCTGCATGAACTTGTCAAGGTGGTTATTCTTCTCTGGATAAAAGTGTTTCCGATTGTACTGTTTTCATTTCCTACTATGTATGAAAAAGAAGATCGACTACCCTATTAAGTGGTAACCGGTGCATATATTTCAATTTTCCATGCTTTTTCTCCTTTTTAATGTACTTCATTTACATTTGATTTCTTGATTATTTACCAGTATTAACAGTTTTTCCATTTCTTTTTTTTTTTATCTTGTTTCAGATTATTTTTACAACGGCACCTAACGTTTGTGACGGCGTACTTAATTTTATGTTTGAAGGTTCCATTTTTCACTTTATGTATCGATATGTTAAATCAAATTAGTAAAAGAAATGCAAATGTTGTCAGAGTGACTGTTGTCTTAAATAAACAAGCTATACAAAAAAAAAAACTTTTACATTCTATTGCACAAATTAAATGCATAGTGTAAATGTTTAGAAATGATCAGCGATGCATCAGTGTTAAACAAACAAGTATCATAAATTTAATATAACATAATGTAAAAAGGATCCTACTCAACAGAGTTAACAGAATGCACTTAACCATAAACTGTTTCATAAATTGGTAATGATTACCGTTGGGCGCTGTCAAGACCTTGGTGGATCTTCGAATTACAGAAAAGTGTGTTTATGATGGTGAAAATCCAAAACATTTGATTTTTGTTGATTACAGCAACAGGCATGAAGATGGATATAATTTAAAATCAGTCTTATCTGCCTTGGGACTGGGGGCAAAAGCCCTATTTTGAGTGACAGTGCTACTGAATTTCTGTGAAGATCCAAATTCCATCAAAGAATTTAACAAGGTTAGGGGAAAGTAAATTACATTATTGCCCCAAATCATGAGTCTGTACATGTTTCCTCTTTTTTTCCTGAATATTTCGCTTCCATAGATGTGACTGCTGAATCATGCATGGAGATCCACAGGCTTGAGATGTGGAAGCTGTTTTTCAAGTGTTGAACTGGATTAAGATAAATAGGGATGAAAGTGATAAATCATGCATGAAGTTTGACAGGATTAAGATTTATTGATGCTGATTTTGATGTATAGAACTGACTATAAATAATGAAATCAAAACTGAAATTTTATTATCTCTATAGACCCTTTGGATTTATTGGACAGTGGAAATATACATGCTATTAAGAAAATTACCAAGTGTTTTTGGTAACATTTAGGACAAATCAACCAAATTTGCAACTGTGATGTCCCATTTATGTCTAATATGCTCTAATGCAAGACATTGTAGAAAAATATAGTATTCATTTTCAATGTAATTTGTATTACAAAGTTGATAATATTTGTTCTTCACTAGGAATTTTAAGCCAATTATTTGTTTCAATTATCAGATGATAAGATCTCATTTGTGCTTTGTTAATTATGCGTTGTAAATGATGAGAAATAGCAGATCCATTCTCACTTCTCAAAAATTGGGAGGACACTGCCTCATCAACTGCGTGCAACTGGACTGGTATCAGCTGCTCCACCAAACATCCAGGCCGAGTCGTGCAGATCATCCTGGAGAATGCCACCTTACGTGGATCTCTGTCTCCTCAACTTGCCAACCTCTCATTGCTGCAGGTACTTGCTCTTGAGAATAACTTTTTATCTGATAAAATTCCCAGTGTCTTTAGCAGACTGCGTAGGCTCAAAGTATTGGCTCTAGAAATGAATTAGAAGGTGCAATTCCTGATCACTTGGGAAATATTTCTTCTCTTCAAGTCATTTCTCTTTGTGAGAATTCTTTAAGTGCTGAGATTCCTTTGGCGATGCTTAAAGGCCTGGGCTATCTGAATCTTGCCCGAAATGGATTAACTGGACAGATTCCTTCTTGGCTGGGAGAGCTCCACCAGCTGCAACGGCTGCAGATTAGTGAGAACAACTTTTTTCATGGTGTCATACCTGCTCAACTGGATAACCTGTCTTCCCTGCAACAGCTCTCAACAGCTCTCCCTTGGGGATGATCATTTGATGGGTTTCATTCCTTGCTCACTTGCCAGTCTTCAAAATCTAAAATCCCTTTTTCTTAGATGAAATACTCTGATTGGAAGCATTCCCCATTGTATAGGCAACCTCACAGAGCTTACAGTCCTAGATTTGTCTGGTAACAATTTGCAAGGTAATCTTCCAGATTGGCTAGGAGGCTTTCATGAGTTGCAGAAATTGAGCTTTTTTAACAATCAGTTCGCTGGTGGCATCCCAGAATCATGGCGGAATGTGACCCAACTCCAAGTGCTTGTGTTATCCCACAACAGATTAACAGGAACACTGCCCTCTTGGTCAGGGACTGTGTGCAGTCAACTGGGAATATTGAACTTAGGCAAAAATTACTTCAGCAGCAGCCAGGGCCAGCCTATTCCAATACTGGAATCTCTCTCCAATTGCTCTCAGTTAACTGAATTGGCTCTGTTTGACAACATGTTAAGGGGATCATTACCACCTAACTTTGGAAGCTTTTGGCCAAATCTTCAAGACCTCGAGCTCCCTGACAACTTCATCTCTGGCAGTATTCCTGCAAGCATACGAAATTTATCATCCCTCATTAGCCTTGGTTTGAGAAATAATATATTCAGTGGTAGCATTCCTCCTCAGCTAGCAAATTTGAAGTCAGTGCAAGGCATCAGCCTAAGCTCGAACTTACTGTCTGGCAAGATTCCAAACCAGTTATCCTGCTTAAAGATGACACTTGCATTTCTGTATCTCAATGAAAATAAATTATCAGGTTCCATCCCTACCAGTATTGGAGACCTTGTAAATCTGTGGGACCTGTACGTTTATGATAACATGCTTCACGGGGAGATTCCTTCAGAATTGGGGAACTGCCTTCTTCTTGAAGACCTTGTTCTCTCAGCAAATAACCTCTCTGGTGCAATACCAACACAGGTTGCTAGTCTAAAACATATTATATTTAATTTTGATTTGTCAGGTAATAGACTGAGTGGAGAAGTGTCTCCACAGATAAGAGGACTGCAGATGGCACAGTATATTAATCTTTCCAGAAACCATCTGTCGGGAAACATTGCAAGTTGCATAGATATCTGGTTGGATGCCCAGGAAATCGATCTGAGTTTCAATAAATTCAGTGGCAATCTTTCCAGCACATTGGGGTACAAGATAACCCAACTGCAAGTTATAGATCTATCTCACAAAAACTTTACTGGATCTGTGCCTGCATCTCTCTTCAATCTATCCTTTCTCAGCTTGTTAAATTTCTCTTACAACAACTTCGATGAAGAGCTTCCATGTCTGCACAGTTCCTCAAAGAGTAGTCCAAGATTAAGCAGATTGTCATTCCTGCAGAATCCAAACGTATGCGGGAGATGTTTTGGTCTCAGAGCTTGTAGAAGATCCGCTGAACAACATCATGGTTCCCATTCTGATAAGAATAGTATGTTGAAAATTGTGCTTGGCATTATAGGCTGTTTGTTAGTGCTGGTTGTTATTGGGGTGGTTGTGTTTGTTTTCAGAAGAATTAAGACGTTCAAAGTGGAAACTCCGAGGATGAGGGAACAGTTCTTGAAGATATCTGTGAATGAACTTATCAGGGCCACAGATAACTTCAGTGCTTCTAACTTGATGGGTGAGGGAATCCATGGAAAGGTATATAGAGGTGTTTTAAACTCTGGTGACCTGGTTGCTGTAAAATGTTTTTCTTGCACAAGTCAGTGGGGTTCTGAAAAAAGTTTCAGAAAAGAGTGTCATGCTTTACGAAAAGTGAGACACCGAAATATTTTGAAGATAATTACTGTGGTTTGCTCAGATCAAGTGAAAGCAATAGTAATGC
>MNCI01035994.1:27020-64193 GCA_015680685.1 Gnetum montanum
TTCTGAGGAAATTTAGATAAGTCAAATTGGGTTTCCATCAGTGTAAAAACCATCTAACATTTAATACAAGTACAATGTAATGTTAATGTTGCTTTAATGGTTTAAGTATTTGAAAGTCCTAGTTTGTCTTATGTAAACGGGATAAAATAAACTTACTTTTGCTTATATTTTTCAAACCAACACCATTTATCATATTTGTAATTATTATTATTGTTTAACAACTCTACTTTGGCGAAGCACTATTCAATACCACCTTTGATTCCAAAAATTAATTGGATGACCTAGAGTGGATCCAAGATGGACTATATCTCAATAGTCATAACACTTGCACACACAACATAAGTGCACATCACCCATTAGTCCATAGGTTAGGAGCATATTGAGGATGCCACTTGAAATCATATAAGTTACATGACCAACACAACACCCACCAACATGATCACAATAAGCCCACATAACTATAAAAGACACAGTTCTCCTATAAGAGCCAAGATACATTCCTACTTTAATATGTTTAGCCCTAAGCCTGCTCTCAAAGAGAAGGGAGTTAAAGCTTCTCCACAAGCCTACATATTCTTGTGAAGAAGTATACAAAGGAATCATGGCCAATGCAGTTCTTTAATAATGGTTGTGATAGCATGAAACTTGTGAGGATCTTCATGCTCCTCTGGCCCTCTTTCTAGGGAAACAACCTTCAATCTATCAACAAAGCATGTTTTCCTACACTCTCCTCCACTCGAAAGAAGTGATGTTCTTAGAGCTTAAATCTTTGTCCATACACATCTTCAAACATGGAGAGCATCATGGATATCAAGGGTATTAAACAACTCAAAACCCATTTGACAATTGTAGACAAGAAGGTTCAATAGCTATGGTAATACACTATAAAATAAAAATGTGGAACTTAACTTGACATTTGATGAGTGGCGAGGTACCCCTACGCCCAACCATACAAAATCACAAGCATTCATGCATGATCCAATTGAATTCTGTGGATGGAACTAGTTATGCAACTAAATCGTTATGCTTTGATCATAATTTATTATCTTCCCACTTGGACTAGTGGTAGCTTTATCACATATGACTTAGTCCAAAGTGAGGTATATGATGTTGTCTTTAAATCCACTCAAACTCACCTATTCATCTCCTCTCTAAGATTTATAACTTTCTTTCTTACTCTTGAGCACTTCATTACATCCTTATTCTTCTTTTTCATCTTGTAATTAGACAAGGTGGTGACAACTTGGATGGCCTCCTTGAATCCTATGATTTTGCAAGTTTTAAGCTCACATTGGATTCGTGGTTTGAGGTCATTAAGAAATAGTCTACACTTGCTATTCTTATCAAGTTTTAGGAGTTGTATGATGATATTTTTATATTTTTAAATATACTCCTCTAGATTTCCTATGCATTGAAAACCATTTAGCTTTGCCAAAACTTTATCAATGGGATTGCCTAGACAAAAGTTCTCAATCAAAGCCTCCTTGAACTAGTTTCATATTTTGATGGGTCTACCTATCCCAACCTTTTCTTCTTGAAGCATGCCAAGCCACTAGGTTTTTGTTATTACGTCCAAAAATTATGTAGCAATGTGAGCTTGTTTTTCAATGGCACATTCATGCATCTTCAAGAGCTCTTCTATTTTAAATAAAAATGTATTGATCACAATATCATCCTTGTCACCCTCATAGATTTTTATTTCCTTTTCTCAAAACTTGAAAACCAATCGACTAGGCCTTGATGCTACTGCCCTTTCTTGCATAGTCAGCTTATCTTTCACAACCCCAATCTTATCATCTAATTTCTTTTCCAAAGCCTCACTTTTATTTTCTTGGTGATGAAACATTAATAAAAAAATCGCATCAACATATCCCCATCGATGCATCCTAGGATACGATGATGCATGTGCATCAATGCTAATCCTCTTGAAACCTATATAATTATGCATACCAGCTACATTTACAACACCATTTGGTGACTTCTTTAGCCAAAATCTTGCAGTTTTCTCATGTAGAACTTAGTGAAATTTTCCCTTTAAGTGTCTGCATCATAGATTAAATTGATTGCATACAATTTTATTCAAGTGTAATATATACCTAGACACAGTTGTATGAATGGTAATAAAATTAAGATTTCTTCTTTCCATTGTAGCATTGGGATTAGTGTAAGTTTACTTTCTAGTATTTTACTTTAAATACATTTTACTTTCTTGTACTTAAATGTTTGTTATTCTGATTCATAAGTGAGTGTGACCATTTCAAGCATAATATACTAACACTTGGTAATCCTAATAGTGATGCTTTGGTACACCTAGTAGTAAATACTTGGTAAATCAATAGTATTAGTATAAGTTCAGGATGTGTACAAAAAGAGGGAATAGATACTTCATGTTTAGGATAGTTTAGTTATTAGTTAGTAAAGTTAAATATTTCAACCCTTCCTTCAGTAATTACTTTATAGTTAAAGAAAATAATAAAAATAATAAATATCTTACACCTTGATCACACTTGGTCATATGAACAAGCTAACATAAGTGATGATTGAAAAGACAATGACTAGTAACCACACATTTTGCTATTTAATGATATAGGCCACTTAGGTAAACGAAGTTGACGGAATTCAATAGGATCATGCATACATCTAGTGATTTGTATGGTTGGATGTAGGGAATGGTTGCTACTCATCATTGGTGCCATTGATGGGGATTTCATTTTAGCTATGTGGACTAAGCATTTTTATATAGTAAAATCATAGAAAGTTATTATAAGAATATAATGCATCAACTTTCTAAAAAAATAATATTTTATTAAGGCACACTACATAAGAACAAAGTAAGCATGTCTTCTTCTTGTAGGGCTGATTCACCAACTATTGATGATTCTAACCAGTAACTAAATAGAGCTAGAAGGAATGTTGATGAGATACCTTAACAATTGAAGGTTGTCTATGCACATTTGGATCCCTATTATATAGACTATAGTTTTATGCTTCATCAGGATGAATAGCTATGCTAGAGAGATTTAGAGGGTAATATTTTGTCACCCCACTATTGGTCTATTCCTTCAATGTTCATGGTAGGTCTTATGAAACTTGGGCTTGAACCAACAACCCCAAATTACCAGATAAAGGAGCATCTATCCAAGGGCTATCAATCCACAAAGGTCCAACTCAAAAAAGATAAACTCATGGAGGCATGCCATAAAGTCTCCAAGGGTAAAAAGGTCCCTATATCACTAATTTTATAATCAGAGAATGAGGATCTAGCATTTTCATTAAGGAAATCCCAATGCTAAGGTCCTTCTTTCTTTGGTGAGGAAAACATGACTCATCAATGGCTACATTCAACCTTGGCAAGTAATCAAGGTAAGGGAAGAACTAGTTTCAAAACTAGGGAAACCTCAAGGCCAAGATCCCTCAATCATTTATTAAGAAAATAATAGAGGAACTAGAGAAGAAGGAAAAGCCATCACAACTCTCCTAGTCCTCCACCCTTACCATCTTTCTTATTGTCAAACTCTAATAGGGAGGAGTGTGACCAAGACAAAGGAGAAATGATCAAGATTGAGATGGAGATGATAGAAGACCCCATTGTAGAAATGGAAGGAGAGAACATTGTCAATAGTAAGAAGATGAGGGACATCATCAGGAAAGAATGCATAGTAGGCCACAATATAAGAGACATAACATTGACAAAGGCCACCATAAAAATGATGACTATGATGAGTTACTGCTTGCTACAAGAATCACGATAAACATTTTGAAGGTAGTTCATATTTCCATAGGAATCAAATAAACAACTAAATCAAATGGCTTGATATGAATAACATCCATAAGTTTAAAGGAGGGTATAATGTTGATCCACAACATCATTTGCAAGCCTTTCATGATGCCTGTGCATTTTAGAACATTGAAAATGAGTGGTAGAAACTTAAATTATTCCCTATGATACTCATCAAAGAAGCTAAAAGTTGGTATTGGTCTTTGGAGATGGAGTCTATTTGAAGATGAAATACAATGTTGGATTTTTTCCATAATAAATATCAAATGTACTTCACATATCTAACTTTAGAAATTAAATCCAAGGGTGGAAACAAGATAATCATGAATCTCTTGATGTAGCCTTGGGTAGCTATTACTCTCTTTTGTACTAGTGCTTAAGAGATGGTCTCGCTTAAAGGGAACAACTTTACCATGTGATAAATGGGCTCAAAAACAAAACTAGAGAGACACTTGGAGTTATATGCCCAAGGGAGATTATCAGAAATTCGTGTCCATCAAATCTAAAAGCTTATTGATCAAGTGGCCAATGAAGAATGATAACTTAAAAAGTGAAAAAAGTGATGAAGAATATAACAAAGATCCCTCCATTTGCAAAAAGGAGCTATGTCTCTACAATCCTTAGGAGGAAGCATTATTGAAAGTAGTACAACAAAAAATCTTACTGGTCCAAAAATCTATCATAAAGATATTGGCTAAGGTAGAAAAAATGTGAGACTCATTGGATGAGAAGTTCCCAACTATTGTAAAAATTATGGAGGACAAAATAGAGTAGGGACATCAAGATAAGGACAAAAGGAGAAGAAGAGATGTAAGAAATTACTACTATAAAAAAAAAAGATAAGGCTACAATAGTTGATGAGGTTGTAGATTCTAAAATAGAAGAAGAAGGATGCCACATTTTTCAATATGAAAATATCAAGATATGTTGTCCTATACTATTACATCTACAAGAATCTAGGCTCTATGCCTTAAACTTGAAATTTACAAAAGGTAACCGCCTAGAATATTGTCTTATTTACAAGGCAATTGTCAACAATAGTTCCATTAACAATAGTATTATCTAAGTGGAGTACACCTCAACCTTAAGACCATTATCATCAATGGAAAAACCCACAATCATTGGGGATGCCATCGCCAAGGTAGTAATATCCTTATAGCTAGTTGGACCCATATGGATATTATATCTAATAACTTGTATTCCCTAGTGGCTCTACAAGCCATACTTCTTTTGCCCATCACTATTACTCCCTTGAATATCATAGAGTAACCACTTCACAAGTCAAATCTTCTTTCACTTATACTCCTCATTATCCACCAAAACACTTTGCACCTTCTAATTCCACTCCATTGCCACCTGCACCACCTATGCAAGGTGAGATAAAAATTTTAGCCTTAATAACACAATGTCATGTAGGTTGGGAACTTATAGTTGGATGATAATGCAAGTGGTTCTAAGCATATGCCTTACAAAAGGACTTTCTTTAGTACCAATGATCCACCTAACTACCACAAGAATCTATGGCTATTAATCTTTCTTAAGTTGCTTCTAGAATCATCACTGAGATGCCTTCAAATCAAAGGTTCCAAAATATACATACCATCATGTTAACTCATGTAGTTATGGACTTGATTAATCCAGTACATATTCCCAATAAAATATTTGATCCTATAAGTTCTCTAATCTACTTACAAATTGTAGGAAATGATCTCTGCAAAGCTATACTAAACTCAAGTTCTAGGGTGAAGTTAATTTTCCAAGAAATGTATAAAACTTGGAACCTATTTCTACTAAAGAAATGTAACATCAAATTAGAGCTTGCTAATTAATCCATTACTATTCCCTTAGGATTGATGGAGGATATTGTAACCACTATTTGCAAATAATCCTATCAAGTAACTTTCCTAGTCATCTATGTGGACAATTATAAGGGATACTTTCCAATTGTCATGGGAAGGGCTTGGATAAGCACAATTAATTCCAAGATAGGGATTAGAAACTTCTCCTTGAAACTTTCTAAGGAAAATGAATTCAAAAAGGTTAAGAAATCAAGAGTACCATGCATCATGTAAGGTGACACAGGATGCCATTACATGCTTAAAATACAAGCTATAAAAAGCACATCCATCATAGCATGTAAGAAGTATGCCTAAAAAAAATATATTCAAAGGTGCTTGTATGTAGTAGTGACAAAAAGAAAAAGGGTACCTAGTGACTGATAATAGATGCTAGCTCTAGTTGAACAATATGCATGGAACTAGTTGAAACCCTCACAAGTGCTCATATCAATAAGATGGATGAAATGGAGCAAATTCAAAACTAACTCCTGAAAATAGAATATATGGAAGAAGTAAAAATGGATTAGGAAGAGTTGGAAATCCTTAATATTTCTAGATAAGAGTCATTGGAATTTAAATCTTTATTGGCCACTGTAGAATATGTATTTCTTGTTAACAATAAACTAGTCATCATTAATGCCAACCTTACTAAGAAACAAAATGAGTAGTTACTAAAAGTAGTAAACAAATGGTCAACAACCTTTTCTTGATCATATGATGAATTGTTAGGAATAGATCCATGCATATGCCAACATTAGATCTATATAGATTTTACCATGAAACCTAAATAAAGGAGGTTAACTCCAAAATTAAAGCAAGTTGTAAAGGATGAAGTTGAAAAGTTTTTCAAAGCAAGGTTCATCTATCAAGTGGTGGATAATGATTAGGTATTTCCACTCATTATTATGCCAAAAAAGAGGACAATGAAGAGTTTGTATAGACTTTAGTTTGTTGAGCATGGTTACATTTAAAGATCATTTTCTATTATCATTTGTGGACCAAGTATTGGATACAATTGTAGGGAATAATTATTATAGCTTTCTAGATGGGCATAGTGAATACAACCAAATATAAATTGCTCTAAAAGACTAGGCTAAAATAACTTTTACAAGTCCTTGGGGAACTTTTGCGTACAAAAAGGTATCCTTTGGCCTTTGTAATGTCCTTGTAACTTTTTAATGCTTAATTATAAGCATCTTTCAACATCAAAGTGGTAGTGGTGTGGAATTCTTTATTGATGACTTTTCTACCTATGGCATTAATTTTGAATAAGCACCAAATGATTTTTAATAGGTACTAAAATAATGTATGAAGACAAACTATTTCACAGTATGAAAAATGAATTCAACTACAAATTAGGAGTGGTTTTGATATAAATGAATGATAAAAATGCCTATATTATATTCATTGTACAAGGGCGCACAACTCATTTACATCACCATGGAAAAGGAGCTCATGGAGGTGGTGTATGCCTTAGAAAAATTCAGGCACTATGTTCTTAGATACTTAGTTTTTATGCACACTAATCATAGTACAATCCACTTTCTAATGAATAAGCTAATACTAAGCCCCCATGTTATATAGTGTTTGTTGATCTTATAGAAGTTTGATCTTATAATGATGAATAGAAAATAGACTGAGAATGTAGTTGCAGATCATTTGTCTTAATTAAGATGGGATAGCAACGATGATGATGAGTTCTTATCTAATTAATTTTTAGATGAACTTCTATTTGTTAAGGTAACTGAAGTTCATGTACTAAGGGTCAAAAATTGGTATGATTAGTTTCTCTCATATCTACTCACATAGGAGACTCTTACTAAAAATTTCTTTACTAGATTAAACAATGCTCTATAATATTTATGCTAGTGGTCTAGTGTGGTTGCATGTACATGATGTAGATCAATTGAGAGTCCTTCAAGACACTCATGAGGATCCTTGTGGGGACCACTATGTAGGAAGAAGAACAACCATAAGGATACTAATGTTTGTCAAAGACATGGCAAAGACACGAATGATGGTGTGAGGCCATGGTTGCAATAGTAAGAATTTAGACTTGAACGTTACTAGATGTGCATCCAAGTCATCCTCCCCGTTGTATTTTGTAAATTGGGGGAGTTGTACCCTAGGGGGCAATGTAAGCATAGGCACAACGGGGTTGATAGGATCATCATGGTAAAAATCCATGACCTGAATGGTTTTGGAATTGGTAGCTTTGAGTTGTTTGATCTCTTTAGTGAGGGTCTAGATGAGTTGGAAAGCTTGGTCTAGACCTGGGGATGTCACGGATGGTTGTGAGGCCACTGGAGAAACTATTGTTGTTGATGTTGTTGGTGTACCTACCAATCCCATCGAGGGTGTTGTTGGAACAACTACCACTGGTGGTGTCATATATGCAGTCCACATTCTAGTAGGTGGTGCCAATGAAGTGGCTACTACTGGTTGCGCCATGGGAGTATTCATCTACCTAGAGGTTGAGACAGCCCACAATCCTATGTTCGGTTGTGCTATGTGTGGGAATTGATGCATTTGGGGTTGTGTGTATTGTTGCATATGAGATGATTGACCTGTAGGGAAAGGAGTTGTTATTGTCCACCATGCGGTGGAGGTTGGACCTACTACTGATGGTGGAACAGGTACAGAGGAGGGGATAGAAATAGGACCTACATGTGGTTGTGATGTAGACACTGTGTGCATGTACAACAGTGTGGGAACTGTAGGGGTTAGGTGCAGGGCCTAGATAGATGAGGAGAGATGGTAACTAAGAAATGAGGTTGAGGGTCCTACATGATGATATGTTGATGATATTTGATGACTTCCCATCATCAAATGGGGTCTAGACTACGATAGTGTCATGGAAGTAGCAAAGGAGGCCGAAGATAGGTGCTGGTTTGATCAAAAGGTGGAGGTGGAAGGGATAGCAGTGGTGTAGATTGGGCCACCACCTTCAGAGTGGGAGTCCAATTCCTCTTGTCCATCCTAGAAGGGTTCTTTGTAATGGGACGCTGTGTCCTATTCTCTTGCCCTACTTACTTGGAAAAGTTGGTTTAGCATCCACTAGTATGTCTCAGTCAATGGGATGGTGGTATCGGGAGTAGGGATGAACTCCCTCCCATTTCGATAGATGAACTCGAAGTTACATTTCTATTCAAATTCCTGATGGTCTAAAGGTATGTTCGCTTGCATTTTTGTACATAGAAAGTTGTGTCACTCTTCGTCTTGAGGTACATACTCAAGTGATTGCCTCTGTACCAACACTAGGCTAGGCAGTCGCTCAGGACCTACCATATTTTAGACAAAGTAGGGTACTTTCAAGCTTGAGGTGGAAACTACAGTGGTAATCAGATTCATTTTCTGTTATGGAATAGGGAGAAATAGAAAAGATATACGTGAGAAAGAGTTGTAGACTGCAAATTTTTACGCTAAATGATTACAGTCCAAAACTATAAGATAGGTAGGCTAAACTGGGTTTGCTTGGAAGTGTTGGAAACTAGTTTCTTTCATTGTTATACCCACTATGCTGAGCAGGGCTGGTACATTGATAGGTTTGCTACCCTGCATAGGACGCAAGTAGCGTAACATAATGGGTAGTGTACCATGATGGATAGTGTAGCACAATAGAGTGTGCGACGCACTAGGCAGTGTAACATTGTAGAGGGGTGTTACGTAGTAGGAAACTTAACATTGTAGATAGTTTTGGGGATTTTATCCCATAGGGTTCCAAAGGAACTGTCAACTGGGGTCGATCTATACCAATTGGTGCATAGACAACCTCAAGGGTGTCACGTCTATGCTAGCTGGGTGCTAGTAGTAGGGTACAGAATGCATGTAGGACTACCCATGAAGCAAAGAATGATCACAATGGTTCAAGCCCTTCTTCTAGTGCCAAAAACTATAATGACCAAAAATGTTGATGGCTGGAACACTGAGAGGTTATCAGGCATATAGCCTAACCCCAAATTTGCATGAGGGCCGTGCTGCAGAAATTGGAGATGGGGTGCCCTAAATGGTTTGGTCGATTAGACAAGGACTTAGTTAGTGTACAATAACCTTTTGTGAACATTTATTTTAATATGTCACCTTGATATTGAGGCAAAGAAAGTTGTAACACACAGAATAGTAAATGTGTAGCAAAGTATGTAACTTAAGCAATGAATGTAAACTAATAGACAATGATGCAAAAGATGGTGAAATGAAATGAAGTGAGCTTGAGTGAGAAAATGCACCACCCCAAGATTAGGGGATTTGCTCTTTGTTTGACTAAAGAAGGTGTACAAAAAATGTGTAGTGTAGATGGGCACAGCTTATAGTGTAACGTTATGGTCACAACTCCTTAACTGCTACCAATGTCTAGCTAACAGAAACTAATGAGTTGGTGCTTGCTAGGCTAGGAAAGATCTAGAAGGTGCTTCTGCTAGGGTTTTTTGTTTGTCAACCTTCTTCTTACCAATCTCTTTGCCAAAGCCAAATGCCAAAATGCCAATCTCCAATTGCAAGAAAGCCAAGTCCAAAATGACAACCTTTGAAGCCAACCCTTTGAACATTGCTCACTGGGGCATTTATAGAGCTAGAGGTAGGAGAGAGATGTGGCTTGAATGCCATGTGTCCTGGGTCTCACATGGTGCAAGCGTGAATGTGCTATACTTCCGCATAGTGCTATGCTGTAGCGTTATGCTGGTGTGCTACGCTGTAGTGTTACATTGGACATGAAACCTACTAAGTTGTGACCATACCATTCAAACTACATGTGCCAAAATTTAGGGAACTGCCATGTTTTTATAGAAAATGCTAATGTCAAATGAAAAGTGAAGCCTATGCTCTAGGACTATGTCTTCCTTGCTCTTGCGAGTAGGTTCAAATGTAGGAACAACTTTTGGGATCAACGGGGGGTGCAAAATAAAGCAAAACTACTGATCTTGTACGTTGAAGAGATGCCAGAGTAGAAATGACCATTATTGATGAGTTCTAGAGCTATTGGAGATGTCTTGGGGCTTCCATGCAAGTGTTACGCTACCTACACTACCTAGCGTATCGACGTAGCATAAACACCCACATGCTACACTATGCTATGCTGCGTAGCATAGTCACCAATCTTGAGATAAATCTTGCCTAAAAATTGAAGACACACCTTTGAGGCCTAGCTAGGCAAGAAAATTCAGTAATTAGCAACCCTACTTTTCATGTTGAAAGATCCTGGGACTTGTGAAGTTCATCCTTGGGACACTTTTGGGCTTTGTGTCCTTGCTACACTATGCTATGCTGTGCAACGTAGCAGCCAGTGTGACATGAATCCTTGGTTGATTTTCAATGCTTTTTTAAGAAACTCTACTTGAAACCTAAGGGCAAAGTGAGATAGGCAATCTTGGAGGTCAAGGCATGGCCAAGTGTAGTTCTTTTGCAAAAAACACTTGACAAAGGACCTTCGTGCTTTTTGATCCTATTACACTGTGCTATGCTATGTAGTGTAGCACAGTGTAGCACCCTGTTTAACTTGAATTTGACTCACTTTACAATAATTTTATCATAGGATGTTAGTCATGTCCTAGCGTGGTAGTAGAACAAGCATATTTGATGGTTAAGGCATGGGTAATTATGTTTACTTCATCAAAATAGTCGGAGCGGAAGCATTGTTACAATAGAACCCTACTACGTTGTGCTATGCTATGTAGCGTAGCACAACATAGCACTCAAATGAAGATGCTTCTTGATGAAATTTTCCACATTCTTTTATGTCATGTTGATCGTGCTTCAAGGATGAAGCAAGGTAGATATCTGAGAGGGCTGAACCATCGTCAATTGCATCTTTGGTGCCTATTCAGTCTCCATATGGCCTGCTACATTGTGCAACGTAGTTAGCATACCAGGTCTCGTAGTTAGAAAACTTTCCAAACTATTTAGTCCATCCTAAAAAATTTTGGCAACTCCTAGCATGGTCCCTGGGTAGACCGTCAACCAGGCCATGTGTCAGGTTGGGCAAGCTAAGGGGTGTAGCAAGCCTATCAACCTGGGAGATAGAAAATTTGTTGGACTGTACAATCTACCACTAGTGCCTCTTTCATGCAAACTAGCCTCTTGGCTTGGTGCTATGTTGATTGTGCTATAGAGGGTGGTAGGCAGGCTCGAAAGTGGCTTGGCAGGAATTAGGACTTCTAGGGTGTCATGTTGTCTACATAGTCCAATGTGACACAACGCTTGTAGAGATCCTTGCCCAAATTTTGGGACTGTGTTGAGTCATGAGAGTCCCAAAGTTGATGGTGTTTCAATGGCCCCTCTTTGTTGAATTTTGGAGGATTTACCCAAGAGATGTCGACAAAGAATATGAAATACCATGAAGAATAAGATGCCAACACCACTCTTTAGTGCCTGCTCGGATGATGCCTCACTATGTTTGAGAGTACTTGGAGGGTGATGTAGGGTAGGGGGTAAAGAATGGGTTTAAGGGAATAGGGTCAGGAAAGAGATGAATGTAGAATGCTATGCCATGAAAATTATTGCCAGAGTGTGATCCCTTGTTGAAATTCTTATGTGGGAGTCAGCAGACATGGGTGTCTTTGCCTTTGGCCCTCGACCTGTCACCGAAGTGCTTAGAGATGGTCGATTTGTAGCCGAAATGATTGCAAAGAAGCTTTTTGTTTGCACTTTTTTTACCTTTTTCTTTTTTGTGCTTTTTGCTTTTTTGCTACACACCCACATTCACTTGAAGACAACCTTGTTGTCGTTATAGGATAGGTGTTTCCTCCCTGGGATGAGTTTTGTTACATCCATGTGGGGCTTTGACCTACCTACAGAGGCTTCCCATGGGACGAGTTGCATTACGTCCATCATGGACTTGGTAGTTGGGCATGTGAAATGGCTTTATGTGAATCAAGGAAGCTTGTGAAGAGGATATGGAAAATTTTGGATATAGGGAATGGAGACTAAGTTGGCTAAGGGGAGAGTAGGATATGCACTCTCAAGTAGCTAAGCTAATCAGAGTGGCCACTTTGGAACAACGTAGTGTCTTGCTCTCATGGTGAAACACATCCCTGAACGATGCCATATTGGCTTTTATCCTACAAACACAATAGAGAGAAATAAAAAAAACAACTGTGAAGTAAAGTGAAGGCAAAGTTCTATTCACTTGGGACACTGCCAGGGTGGCAAGTGTTGTGTCTGATGTGCATGATGTCCAGATCAGGAAGGCCAATGCAAGATTCAGCATCGGTAGGTTGGAAAGTTTTAATGGCCCTACTAGAAATGGGCACTAAAGAGGCTAGGAGTGATGATGATGCAGGTGCTCAGGAATCCCTACTAAAGGTAAGCATCATGCGACCTAGCTGCAAGGTGAGAAGCCTAACAAATGAATCCCCTTTTCGACTTTGACAATGGTGAGGGTTGGAGGATGGTAGCATTATGGCTGGGCCATAATAGTGCTAGGACTCTAGTAGCAGGTGCTAACAGTGAGAGCTATGACCAAGATGATTGCCTATGGTAATGGTAGCTCTGGAAGGTCAGCAAGAGGTCAAACGACATCTCCAAAAGATTAACAAGATGTCAGGGATGATGATGTCGCATGTGTCCCAGAGGGTTTTTCCTTGATGACGTGAACCTCATTTTGGAATTGCAGCATCCCACCCCATCCACCTAGGAGGCTTGAATATGTGCATGCTCACTTATTCACAGGGTCATACATGTGAGCTAGGAGGTGTTGCACTACAAACCTAGTTTATGGTCTTGGTAGACCATGGGATGTGCTATGTTAAGGTCCCAGCAAATCAATGTGCTAGTTTAAGGTCCTAGAAAGCTGCTATGCTAGTTTAACGTCATAGTGGATGGTGGATGGCTAGTTTAAGGTCTTAGCAGATGATGCTATGGTGCTAGTTTTATGTCATGGCCCAAAGACATGTTGTGCTAGTTTAACGTCATAGCAAATGTGTTGTGCCAATTTTATATTGTAGCAGATGATCTATGTTATTTTATAGTCATAGTGAACTATCTGTGCTAGTTTTACGTCATAGAAGATGTTGGCGCTTACCTTGCTTCACATTCAGTGTGATGCTTCATGTTAAATGTAGTATGGCTTTAGGTACAAGTGGTTGACAAGATTTGTGAACTTGTTGCCATCTACGTCAACCAACATGAATGCCCCATTTTCATAGGATTTTATGACTATGAAAGGACCTTCCCAGTTGGTTGAGAATTTTTCCATGGGTTCAAAAAAATCCTTGAGAACTAGGTCCCCCTTTTTTATTGGTTTTTGGTGTAGATTGCAATGATGTTTTTACCATTGCTTGTCTTGGTACCAATCGATGTAGCCAAGTGTTTGGGCGTTCTCCTCCTCTATGGAGTCAAGATCAATGATTCTTGACTCATTGTTTTGAGCCTTGTCCATGATGTTTGAGAGGATCATTCGAAGTGATAGAACTTGCAATTCAAGAGGTAACACTACTTCAGATCTGTAAACAAGACTATATGGAGTCTTACCTATAGTTATTCTACATGTCATACGGTAAGCCCAAAACACGTAGAGGATTTGCTCATGCCATCATGCCTTGCTACTGCTCAGCATCATTTTCAAAAGGTTGATGATGACTTTGTTGGTAGCTTCTGCTTGGCCATTTTCCTGGGGGTAGTATGATGATGAGAAAGAGTGTTTGATACCAAGAATTTCACAAAAGGCTTTGGTTTCTATGCTACTAAATTGTGGCTCATTTTCAATAACAATAGTTATGGGAAGGACAAACCGTGTTACTATGTTATCCAAAATGAAGTGGCCAACCTATTGAGATGTAGTCTTTTTGAGGGGAATAGCTTCTACCCACTTTGTAAAGTATTCAGTTGTGGTAATAATGAAACTATGTCCTAAGAAGACTTAGGTGTAATGAGTCCTATGATATCTAGTCCCCATCATTGGAAAGGCCATGTGATCTATGTGGTATGTAATTCAGTAGGTGACACGTGTATAAGGTTCCCATGGCATTGACACACATCACATGTTCTAACCTTGGCAATGCAATCACATTCCATGCAAGGCCAGTAGTAGCTTAGGCATTTGATCTTTGCTGCCATAGCCCTGGGGGCTATGTGTCCCCCACATAATCCCTTATGGACTTGGTCAACAATTTTTTGTGCTTTGTCTTTGCTAATGAAAGCTAGCAATATCCCATCATAAGATCATTTGCATAAGGTGTTATCTCCTACGATGACATATTGTTGGGCTCATTTTCATAGTGCATCCCTTTGAGTAGGTGTCAAGTTGTGTGGGGGTTCACCGTGTTGAAGGTATGTCTTAACATTGTCATACTATTTTAAAGTATCCATTGCATTTTCAGATGCAATGTGTACCATGTGAATGATACAATCGGTGCATTCCATTATCGAAGTAGGCGGGGTAGCAAACATATGTGATGGCATGCTTAGTGCTAACATTGCTAATGCATATGCTATAGTGTTTTCATTGTGGGGCACATGTTGGATGTCTAAGGTTGTGAACTTATTTAGCAAGTGCTTGGCCAAATTGCAATAAGACTATAGATGTTGTGCTCTGCAAGCATATACCTCTATTACTTGGTTAACCACTAGTTGCGAGTCACCTCAAATCACTAGGCTTTGGATCCCCACCTCTCAGGTTGCTAGGATGGCCCTAAGGAGACCCTTATATTCCATGACATTATTTGTGCAAAGGAATGTAAAGTGATATGAAAAAGGTTAGATATCCCTAGAGGGAAATGTGAGAACCATAATAGCACTACTAGTTTGTGTAGTTGAAGCCCCATCAAAGTGGAAAATAGCTTTGAAGTATATTGGTACTAAGCTTATGTTGTTGACATGTTCATCTGGGAACTCAGGTTCTATCATTGCCTAGTCATTGATAGGTGAGGCTGTAAGTTGCATAGCTATAGCTTGGAATTTCACCAATGGTTGTGCTAAATAGTGTAAATCAAACTCTGCAGTTATGGCCTTCCATCGGGCTATCCTACTACTTTCTTATATGTTGGTTGTAATAGCCCGAAGTATGTTATTTTTGCAAATAATGTTTACTTGGCTAAGAAATAAGTAATGCATACATTTCTTAAGCACAAATACTAAAGCAAGGAAATTTTTCTCTACTTCGTTGTATTTGGCTTCATAAGCTATCAAGGCGTGACTCAGGTAATAAATGGGGATTTCAGCATCGTCATTAATTCCTTGGCAAGTAAGGCAATGATAGATGTGTCTGAGGTGGGAAGGTAAATGTAAAATGACTTGTCTCTCTATGGAGGGTAAACAGTTGGAAGATGGACAAGCTCTCTCTTTAGGTTATCAAAAGCTTCTTGACACTAGTTGGTCCATTCAAAGTTAACACCCTTTTTAAGCAAGTGTTGCATTGGATACAACTTATCAGTCAACCTTGCAATGAATCTCCTTATGAATTGTACCCTGCCTTGTAGTCCACATAACTCCTTAAGGTTTGTAGGTGGTGCTAAGTTAACGATAGCTTTAACTTTATTGGGGTCTACACGTATCCCCATTTCTAACACTACAAAGCCTAACATGCGTCTAGTTTTGACTCCAAAAATACACTTCCTAGGATTGAGATGAATTTCATGTCTGTGAAAAAATTGAAGGACCAAGTCTAGGTTTTTTGCATGGTCAATAGCTTTTTCAGACTTAATGGCTATGTCATCCACGTAATCGTTTAGATTTTCTAAAAGGTTGTATGTCATCACCCGTTGGTATGTTGCTCCTACATTCTTTAGCCCAAAGGGCATCATTGTGTAGTAGACGATTCCCTAAGGGGTCATGAAAGTAGTCACTAGTTGGTGTTCCAGATTTATGCGGATTTGGTTGTAGCCTGAAAACCCATCCATAAAGGATAGTAAGGCATGACCAACCATAGTTTCAATGAGTTGGTCAATGCTAGGCAATGGGAAGTCATCCTTAATCATTTCCTTGTTCAGATCCTCAAAGTCTATACAAATTCATATACCTCCTATTTTCTTAGAAATGATAACGATGTTTGACACCCATTCCAAATAATCAACCGCTTGGATGAACCTTACCTGGTAAAGTTTAGTGATTTTTCTACGTACA
This sequence comes from Gnetum montanum, assembly GCA_015680685.1. Classification (NCBI taxonomy): domain Eukaryota; kingdom Viridiplantae; phylum Streptophyta; class Gnetopsida; order Gnetales; family Gnetaceae; genus Gnetum; species Gnetum montanum. The sequence continues at coordinate 43,689 of MNCI01035994.1, forward strand.
ACTAATGTGATCTCTGGATTGATCTTGTGGGCTTTTTACTTGACTGCCTTGACACATGGGTCTCGTATGATATTATGTTGTATAATACATGGATCTAAGCCTAGCATATCTTCGTATGAGCATGCAAACACTTGGACATTATCATTGAGGATCTTATACATGATTTTTTTAAACCTGTGACTCTAGTAATGAGCTAAATTTTAGTTTTTTTTTCATTCCCTTTGGATGTAGTCACGGGGATTTCGACAAGGGGGGTCCTCAATTACATTCCCAGCCTCTAAATCTAGGACCTGGAGTAGGTGTTCGGGCTAGTCCAGGGGTATTTTTGAGGATGCTATGTAGGTGTCACAAGAGGAAGATTCAAAGTCTACCAACTCTGTGTCCAAGCATCTTATCAATTTGCCATGGGGTCCTGTCAAAGTTAAGGATGAATGGAGATCATCATAGAAGGCCATTGTCCAAGCAACCTGTGACAACAAGCAAAAAAACCAAGTCAGGTGACACCTATTTAATCCAACAACATGTAATGAATATATGCAAAGAAATGATGCAACATGTAAGATTTTCTGACTTAAGGTCTTGGCAGACTGTAACTATATAAAATTGTAAGTCAAGGTTGCTAGTTTAAGGTCATAGTAGACTGTAACCATGCAACATTGTAAGTTAGAGGTGCCAGTTTAAGGTCGTAGAGGACCATCAATAAGTTTAAAATATAGAGGGGATGTTAAGATTGCTAGTTTAAGGTTGTAGCGGACTGTAACAATGCAAAACTATACATCGTAATTGCCAATTTAAGATCTTAGTGGACTGCAACTATGCAAACTTTCATGCCAAAAATTGCCAGTTTAAGGTCATAACAGATTGTCAATGGGTTCAAAATGTAATGGAGATGTTAAAATTGCCAGTTTAAGGTTATAGCGGACCATAATTGAGTCACAGTGTAAGCAAATGAAGTCAAGATTTTGGTGCATCTGCATGCTATGTTGCAGCTATGTGCTATGCTATAGTAGACCCATGCTACACTGTAGGGGACAAGGAAATCTCCTACTATGATATAGTATATAGGGGTACCTTACATTACGCATGGGACCAGAGATGTCCTATGTTATGCATGAAACATGAAAGACTCCAGAAAGTAACAGGTGTTTTGACCATGTAGGCTATAAATAGGGGGTTATCCCATGGTAATCTTGTTATTTTCACTATTATAGCTAACACCCAAAGTGTAGCATGGTCAAACTAAGAGATAGCATAGCAATCATAGTGTAGCAATTAATACAACCAAGTTTGTCAGTAGGACAATGGCATGCAAGAGTGAATGCAGGCATCAGAGGCCTACCAACATAGACAAAGGGGAGCACACCCTGTGACATCTTCCCAAGGCACGTGTTGAGGAATGGTAGGAGGCCTCATCTACCCAGTAAGTTGCTACACTACCCTTTTTTTGTTGTGTAATTTATCAAGGCTAGATTTTTACTGTAGTCACTGTGTTTTGGTTGCTATGATCATCGCTATTGCTACGCTTCACTCTTGTTATTGCCTTTACTACCATTTTTGCCACTACACCATGGTTGTCAGCACTCTGGCCATAGTGGTTGAGGAGTTTGCTATGATATGGCTTGTGTGTGGCAATGCCCTAACCACTATTGTTGCGAATGGCCAATGTGCTATTGCAAGGACTTTAGCAGTTTTGTGTAAAGCACCTTCAGTGTAATGTAGCAACCATGGAGGGGATTTTTGCTTGCAAGGTTTCTTAGGTAGCATAGCATATGTCCAGTGTAGTGTAGCATGTGCAAGGGGAAGTTTTTCTTTTGTTTGCATTTTATTCTACTACATTTCATGCAGTGGGGCAGGGCTGGGGTAGTGGGAATGTTGTATGTATTCTTCATGTTGTGTCATTTTTGTTAGCATGATCAATGGGTTGTGTTATATTTTTGATTCCCATCATGCTACATTGTTACACTATTAGAGTAGCTACATTGGTATGTTGGTAGGCCCGCTACACTGCTACGCTAGTAAACCTGTTACACTGCTACACTGTTAAAGCCACTACGCTGCTACACTAATTACAATGTTGTACCTACTACGTTGTCATTCTTGTTATATCATAATACCTATCGTACTTGTTACATTGTTACGTTAAATGGGGTGAAATCACCATGCTACATTGTGCGTAATGCATTTGTTACTCTTGTGCAAAGTGTAATTTCTATAGCATGCTATATAGGATGTACCTGTCATGCTGTGTAGGGTGTACCTACCACGTTATGTTGTGAAGGGTGTGCCTATTATGCTATGCTGCATGTAGTGTTTGGTTTTATTTTACCATGCTGGGGTCTTACTATTTCACATCTAAAGGAAAACTTGTATGCCAAGGGTTACGCTATGCTACTTAGTAATCATCACTTGGACACTGTACTAACACTTTTTGTTGTGTCCTGTAGGGTCATGTTGAAACCCATTCCAATCGTGCTTGAGCTGGTAGGAGTCCTGTGCTACCTAAGTGCACTTGTGGACAATGTCCCCCATCCTCATGCATGGGTAGGGGATAATGTAATTTGGTTTTGGGAAGGTGCACAAGAATTCCTAGAGTTCCTCCTCTGCCACTTCAGTGTGAGAATGTGGTCACACTTGTCAGCTGAAACAACCATTGTACTTGTTGAAATGTTGTTGCTCAAGGAAAACTAGGGCATTTTGAAGTTTATGGCTAATGGGTCGATTAAAGGCAAAGGGGAAAAGGGCTCAAAATAGTGTCCAAGAGGCTTCAGATGCTTATGTTGGATTTGGAACATGCCAGAATTCAAATGCTATCATCAGTACAACACATTGTTCGTTGCCTGTCACATGGACACCTACTTCTAGAACCCACCTGAAACCATGTATTGTGCCACCAAGTGAGTTCTATGAAGATTTTTTAAGCATGTTATATCATTTTTCTTACATTAGTCAAGATGCTTATGGTACTCTACATGTTACCAGGTTTGTAATTGATAAGGATGATCTTTATGATAACGAGGGAACTTTGGCGTTGGCCCAAATGACTTTGCAAGAGTTCTCTTCTATCAAAAATGTACGTGCCGGTGTCATAGAACAACTTGGGGCTGATTTCAGAACCTATCCAACCAAGTATGTCAATTTCTATGTAAAATGTGAAGAACTTGGATGGTTGGATGACGAATGGGCATCCCACCAAGCGCTTATCGTAGAAGACGTTCTAGTGGAAATTCCACCATTTCCTACACCATTTAGACCTAGTGTGTTAAAATATGCATTTTTTTCATGTATTCAAGTGATTTATTTTGTTTTTTCTTTCATTAGTTCTATCATTTATTGTTGCAGTAGTAAGAGAATCCCAAGAGGTCACAGTAATCACCTTTGGACAAGATGAAACTAACCTCTTCTTCAAGTATAGAGGTAGACGAGACACAATGTTGGCTATGCAATGGGGTCCCAAATACCCTTTTTCACAATGTTTAGGAGGCTAGGCTCATGGATTTATTCCTAGTAGTAAATACAAGTATCCCAACTATAGAAATGCTCTCCCTAGTTGATTCTTTTTCCAATAAGGTTGACCGCTTTTGCACACAGGTTCACAATGTGCAGGTGGTGTTAAAGATGAATGATAAACCTTTTGCAGATATTTTCAATGTTTCCTTTGATGGTCTACCTATAGGAGATAAGACTAGAAAGGATGTTAAACATTATAAGGATATAGAGAAATGGCTAGGGACAAGCAAGGACCGAAAGGGGATTTATATGCATAAGGTCAGGCTAGGGGTGGTCCAAAAGGTTTACCCTATCTTCTGGGCTCATGCCTTTCCCAAGCTACTCTCCCAAGGAAAAATCCTTGGAGTAGAGCAAGCTTGGATTATAAGGGAAATCATGGAAGAAGGGACCTACTATAATTGGGCCAAGTACGTTTCTGAAGGCTTGCAGGCTGAAATGGTTAAGCTTCGTGAGAAGCTTGATGCTCGTTTCAATGTGCACTATGCCTTCTTCATAGTCTGCCTATGATTATTTGTGGAGTTCTTGGTGGTCCACGAGAATGACATCTGGGTGCAGTAGGATCACACCTAGATATCAAAACTATGGATTTTCCAAGTATTCCACACCACTCGATCCCAAGACCCCCCGAAAGCTATCGAGGAGTCTCTTTTAATAATGATGAAGGATCGAGTGGGACGTCCCTTTCGTGCGCTAGATAGCATTCGAGAGGTGCCTCGCACTAACATAGGAAATGTGCTAAGGGGAGCATGTCTCATTGTAGAAACATTGAAATCCATGTTGCAATGCAAAAATTCTTGTATAGTGGAAGAATGTCCCCATACTAATGAAGAAAGAGGCAAAAAGTTGCAAGTGAAGGTTTGCAAAGTGCAACCCACAGTTTGTAAGTATGTTTAGTTATCTTGTTAGTTGCCCCTCCAATTTTTTGTTAGACTAGGTTGCTTACTTTAGACATGTTTAACAAAAGAGGAAGAACAAGTTTTGGCCCCTAAAGAAAGGGCCCCCGATGTAGAAGAAGAAGAGGCCCCGGCTATAGAGGAGGAGGCCCCTACTGTAGAGGAAGAGGCCCTTGCTGTTGATTATCCTTTTTTGGAGTTTGTCCTAGCACCTGAGGGACATATGACCATCGAAGATGCCACTATGCTATTGATTCAGCTAGATGAAGAAGGGCTACAATTCGATGCTAGTGAGTTTGACCATTTGCTTGACAGTGTATCAATGGGTGATCCCCCTGCTATCATCCCTGAGGGTTTGTTGGGTAGGATCTTTGCACTATTGTTTATGCTATTTATTAGTTTTTTTTCTTCTCTTCATTATGTTAACATGCCTTGTTGTGCAGTAGAAACTACTATTAAGGCCCTCAATTCTTCATCTTTGATCCATCTCCAACCATGGACCGAGACCCCAGACAAATTTACCTTTATGGAAGGGGTGGTTGACGACATGATTGATTGCCTAAGGTAGATTGATCCTAAAATAGGTGTGTTCAAATTACCACATTGGGCTCTCTAGGTTATTGCATTTTTTCCATCATCCCATGACTAATGCTTTTTCACGTGTGATTGACAGCTTCTCGTCTTAAATGGCATCCTAGATAGGCAGTCGAGGTTGATGTGGTGCATGTACTCCCACTAGAGGTGACCGAGGTGCTTCATAATGTATACAAGGAAATGAGAAAATGTGTGTTGTACTTGGCACAATAGTATTGGGAGTGTAGGCGCATCAACGAGGACCTCTGGAAGTAGGTCCAGAAGTTGGAAAAGTAGAAAGCTAGCCAAGAAATTGAGTTGGAGGATCTTCAGTCATGAAATGAATTTCTATTGGCCCATGATGCTCACGATGGAAGTTGGCATACAACTGTAATTGACTATGCAAGATATTGGTTAGCCATAAGGAGTAAGAACAAGACCACTTGTGAGATTATTGAGAAATGCTTGCAAATCGACCTACTGGCCCAAAAGAATCAAGACTGGAAGGACTATAGCACCAAAGTGTATGAATGGGGGTAAGCACAAAAGAACCGTAAGCACATGTAATAAATGGAATGTGCTACATACCATTGGAAATATTTGGATGCTTCTATTGAGTTGCATACTCATAAGTTATTTCTTGATGTTATCAGCGCTGCTAGGGCCTATGAAAAGTTTACGCAACAAGTAGTGGTTAGTGAGTCTCCTGAAAGAGAATTGACGTTACCTTCTAGGGAGACTACTACTGCCACCTTTTCTCTAGGGCTACCTAGATGGAAAGTTGTGGAGAAGGGGAAGATTGTGGCAAGCATTGATCTGAGAGAGGAAGATTGGGCCAACCTAACCAAGGAGAAGATTCTACGGTGTCTAGTAGTTGGCATGGAGAAGATACCCCGAGATGGACATGGGCCTATCTCAAGTTAGCCATTGTTTATTACATCATAGTTTATTTCATGAGAGCCTTATTGTAATTCAATTCATTTATTTATCTTTTTCTTTATGTAGGATCCAAATGAAGGTGTGGGACCTAGTAGAATAAGAGATGAAGATAGTGGCGAGGACTCATAGTGTGGTAGCAAAAGATTTTATTTTTGTTTTTGCATTTTATTTTTTTAGTGTTATTGTAATGACTCAAATTTGATGAAGAGTAACAAGTGAAACAATTGTTTCATTTTGGTTTTATTTTATGGTTAATATTTTATGAATGTGTTTGGGCCCCTTACTATAGTTTAATAGTTTAAGGCCATTTTGGGCCATGGAAATAGTTTAAGGTCATTTTGGGCCATGGCAATAGTTTAAGGCCATTTCAAGCCATGCAATAGTTTAAGGCCATTTTGGGTCATGCAATAGTTTAAGGCCATTTCGGGCCATTACTAGTTTTAGGCCATTTTGGGCCTTGTGTAAGGTACTAACGACAAGGGCAATGCAAACAACAAACTTAATGTAAAATATAAATTATGCAAATAGAAAACTTAATGTAAGATGTAAATTATGTCATCATAGGTATAAAAATTTATTAAAGCGATGTGGAGACAAGTATTAATCATGTAATTGTTTCCTAACCTAACATGGGTTAGGCAAGGCATATGGCTAGGACACCTTACAATGATATTCATCTATGTTATCATCTATTGTTTGAAAGGGAAACTAGGCCCATGTGGCTTCTTTGCTTGAATTGATAGTTTTGGCCTATTTATTTGCCAAACATGGCATTTCAGTTTGAATGGGTTCTTTATTTTCAAAGATTTCTATCTCTGAACCTTGCTCCACGTCTATGTTGTTTATGGCCTAGGAAGCTACTTTATCATCATAAATCACTACTTCCTTGCCCACATAGGGTAAGTGGATTTCATAATGTATAGGTGAGGAGATAGCCCTTAGTTGGGCTAACCATGATCTCTGCAGGATCAGGTTAAATCCTGGCATCTCCTCCACCATGATAAATACGGTGCTCATGGGGAACTAATCCCCTATCATGGAGTTGATGTGCATAGTCCCCTTGACCATGACACATGCCCCATTGAAGGACTTAAGGCATGAAGTTGCTATGGGCTTGATTTGATCTACCAAGCCCAACTTGTCAATGATAGGAAATGGGATTACACTGGTGGTAGCTCCATCATCAACGTGCACCCTGAAAATCTTATATTGGCCTACTCAAATGGTGATGAACATAGGGGTGGTTGTCACTTGACCCTTTTCAGGGTCATCCTTGATAGCTTTTTCATGAAATGTTAGTTGGCTTGGCTGTGGTTCTTTGGCCACGGGGGGAAGCATGACAATGTGAATGGCTTTTTCTTCAGCTGGTAGGTTTTCGCTAATAGGAATGGACGTCAACATGTAAACCATTGTCTCATGATGCATTGCAGAGGTCATTATCAGATCATATAAGGTGAGTGTTGTATTTTTCTACTTTAAGGCCTACTTAAGTTATGAAAGGACATTCAAGAAGTCTTGCATGTTGTCTTATTGTTTGCTAAACTTCTCTTCTTCTATGCACCCAGGGAGGCGAATTTCTTAAGGGGGAGTAGTTTCAAGTTGAACACTAAGTTTTCTTGGACCAAAAGGTGATGATTGTGTCTGTGTGTTGCTATTGGTAGCTGATGACAAAGAGGCCATAGGCACTGCGGAAAAAGGGGTAGGCTTAGGGGGACCTAACATTGTACATTCCCTATCCATCTTGTCTGCTAGACACTCTTTATGCTTCTTTGGATGGGGAGGGTATGGTGCAACCTTCGCACTTGATTTTGGATTGAGGGGGAACTTACATGCCTTGGCACCTTGATGAAAAATGGTGCTTACATTATTGCAATGGGAGGTGGTGTATTTTTTAGCACAAAAGGTTCAACAAATGTCTGGCGAGGGGCCCTAATGACAAAGGGGATTTGTGACATAGTAGCTGTTGGAGGTTGAGCATTGTGAGGAGGTACACGGACCACAAATGGTTCCTATTGTGACTCAATGTTATCATCAATGCTGATGGCATTGATGGTATAACCTACATTGTTAGCATTCAAAGGGTCTTTGTAAATGCCCATCAACTAGTTTTTAGGTCAAACAAGACTGCTCTCATCCAAGACTAGCTTTCCCTGATTGATCATGTATTGAATGTCATCTTTTAACACTAAGCAATAATCTGTATCATGCCCACATAGTTGATGATAGTCGCAAAAATGCTCTAAACCAAAATTCTTAGGCATTGGTGGTTCATTAGGCGTAGCTAAGGAGGGGTTCCTACGGACTTCGTAGTGCCTTTGCTAACGTTTGAGGGCTTCCTCCAACATTCATTTATGTTGAATATGCCCAACTCCCAACAATTTCTTCAGAAGTTTTGAAGACTTGATCGATAGGTAGGTATACTTTGAACAATCCTTGCACTCAAAGTTTGGCCTTGGCTAAGTTTGTGCCATAGGTGTTGAGGCTAGGGATGGACTTATGTTGCTGGAGCCAGATCTGGCATTAGTGGGAGCATTGGATGTTGTGGCAGCCTTTTTGTTATTGTTGTTGTTGGGCTTGGTCTCCTTAGCCATAGTAGCGACCATGGTTGCTGCAGCCTTGACCTTCTCCTTGTCTTTCTTCATGTGTGCATTTTTGTAGGTCATGTAGGCTAGGTCCCTACTGGCTTCTACTGCATCCTGAATATTCTTAGTTTGAGCAAATGCTTGGCTAAGGGACCATGGATCTAAGTAGTATAGTTTATACTTGATAAAGTCATTTACTACACCCTTGAAGATGGCCAGCAAATGGGCCTCAACAATCGGTTCACGTATTTCATTTAAAGTCACGCTCTAGAGTTGTATAAATTTTTGCACAGACTCAAGAAGTTCTTACTTGACATTCATGAGCTGGTCTAGGGTGACCTCCGGTTTCAAGTTGTACTTAAAGCAGGTCAGAAATTGACTTAGCAACTCCTCCAGGGTGGAGATAGAAGCATGTGGAAATGCATGATACCAATCTAAGGGTTTGCCTATTAGAAACATGGCAAAGACATGAATGATGGTATGAGGCCATGGTTGCAATAGTAAGGATTCAGACATGAACATTACTAGATGTGCATTTGGCTCACCCTCCTTGTTGTATTTTGTAAATTAGGGGAGTTGTACCCCAGAAGGTAATGTAAGCACAAGCACAACTGGGCTGATAGGATCATCATGGTAAAAATACATGACCCAAATGGTTTTAGAATCAAAAACTTTAAGTCATTTGATCTTTTTAGTGAGGGTCTAGATGACTTGGGAATGTCATGGATGGTTGTGAGGCCATCGGAGAAGCTATCGCTGGTGGCACTATTGGTGCAGCTACCACCGAGGGTGTTATTGGAACAACTCCCACTAGTGGCATCATATAAGCAGTCCACATTCTAGTAGGTGGTCCCAATGGAGTAGCTACTACTGGTTGCACCATGGGAACATTCATCTGCCTAGAGGTTGAGGCGGCCCACAATCATGTGCTTGGTTGTGCTATGTGTGGGACTTGATACATTTGGGGTTGTGTGTACTATTGCATATGATATGATTGAGCTGTAGGGAAAGGAATTATTGTTGTTCACCATGTAGTGGAGGTTGGACCCACTACTGATGGTGGAATAGTTATAGAGGAGGGGACTGAAACAAGACCTACATGTGGTTGTGATGTAGGCATTGTGTGCACATACGGCAGCGTGGGCACTATAGGGGTTAGGTGTGGGGCTTGGACATATGAGAAGAGATGGTGATCAGGAAATGAGGTTGAGGGGCCTACATGTTGATACGTTGATGAAATTTGATAACTTCCCATTACCAAATGTGTTCTAGGCTATGATAGTGTCATGGTAGTAGCAAAGGGGGCCAAATATAGGTGCTAGTTTGATTGGAAGCTAGAGGTGGAAGGGACAGTAGTGGTGTAGATTGGGCCATCACCTTTAGAGTGGGAGATCAATTCCTCTTGTCCATCCTAGAAGGGTTCTTCATAATGGGATACTATGTCCCGTTCTCTTGTCCTACTTACTTGGACAAGTTGGTTTAGCTTCCATTGGTACATCTCGGTCAATGGGATGGTGGTATCGAGAGTAGGGATGGACTCCCTTTTGTTCCGATAGATGAACTTAAAGTTACATTTGTCTTCAAATTCATGATGGTATAAAGGTATGTTCGCTTGCATTTTCACACACAAAAATTTTTATCGCTCTTCATCTTGAGGTAGATGCTCAGGCAATTGCTATCGCAGTCTTAAGGATTGCCTCTGTACCAGCATTGGCTAGGTAGTCGCTCAAGACTTGCCATATTTTGGATAGAGTAGGGTACTTCCAAGCTCGAGGCAGGAACTGCAGTGGTAATTAGATTCATTTTCTGTTATGGAATAGGGAGAAATAGAAAAGATATGTGTGAGAAAGAGTTGTAGAGTACACATTTTTATGCTAAGTGGTTATAGTCCAAAATTGTAAGAGAGGTAGACTAAACTGGGTTTGCTTGGAAGTGTTGGAAACTAGTTTCTTTCACTGTTACAACTGCTACACTTAGCAGGGCTGCTACATTGACAGGTTTTCTACCCCGCACAAGACGCATGTAGCATACCACAATGGGCAGTGTACTATGGTGGATAGTATAGCACAAAAGAGGGTGCGATGTGGTAGGTAGCGTAACACTATAGATGGGTGTTATGTAGTAGGCAACATAACACTATAGATAGTTTTGGGGCTTTCATCCCACAAGGTTCCAAAGTAACTCCCAACTGGGGCTAATCTATACCAACTGGTGTCATGTCTACGCTAGCTGGGCACTAGTAGCAGGGTACAAAATGCATGAAGGACTACCCATGAAGCAAAGAAGGAGCAAAATGGTTTAGGCCCTCCTTCTAGTTCCAAAAATTGTGATGGTCAAAAATGTTGATGGCTGGAACACTGAGAGGTTACCGAGCGTACAACCTAACTTAGGCAAATGCATTGCAATGTATGTAACTTAAGCAATGAACGTAAACTGATAGATAATGATGTAAAAGATGGTGAAATGAAATGAACTGATCTTGAGTGAGAGAATGCACCACCCCAAGATCAGGGGATTTCATCTTTGTTTGGTTGAAGAAGGTGTACAACAGATATGCAGTGTAGATGGGCACAACTCCTTAACTACTGCCAATGGCCTCCTAATAGGAATTGATGAGCTGATGCTTGCTAGGCTAGGAAAGATCTAGGAGGTGTTGCTACTGGGGTTTTCTGTTTGTCAACCTTCCGCTTGCTAGTCTCTTTGTCAAAGCCAATCACCAGAAAGCCAAATGCCAAAATGCCAATCTCCAATCGCAAGAAATCCATGTCCAAAATGATAACATTCAAAGCCAACCCTTTGAACTTTGCTTGCTGGGATATTTATAGAGCCAGAGGCAAGAGAGAGACGTGGTTTGAATCCCACATGTCCTGGGTCCCACATGGTGCAAGAGTAAATGTGCTATACTACTGCGTAGTGCTACACTGCAACGTTACGTTTGTGTGCTACGCTGTAGTGTTATGGTGGATGTGAAACCTGCTGTTGGCGACCGTTTGGGACGCGACCACCAACGAGTGTCCTCGAACAGGATTTAGGTGCCTGCTGGTCTCTGGCTACACCAAGGCCCAGATACCTCCAAATAACTCAGTAGTTAATGTGAGTATGTGTGTGTGCTGTTGCGGCGTGTGGTTGTGTAAAATGTAACAATTGCGTTGTGTGTGAACTACAAATGACTTACTTTAAAGAGATTCAGCCAACTTTGCCAAGTACTGTGAGTTCTTGAAAATTTCCTATTTTGTTCAACTGCCTAGTCTACGCGGTCCTTATAATACCTACTTGTAACAAATAAAATTTTGCAAAAACATTTGAGCACAACTCCGCAATCTACTCCTAATTTTCCCCAGAGAAAGAGATAGTTCCACAAGAAAACTAGAAATAGAGCAAGATTCGATGGAAATAAGCAGAAAAGAAAAGAAAGCAGATTTGTGTAGACCTCAAATATTTAAACAAGGTAAAATGACACGAGTAAACACTTCGCAATAAAGCTATCCCAAATTCAATATCTACGAATTGTTCAAACTTCCAAGGCTCAAACAAGCAATATCTTCAAGACAATCCTATTATGCTACCAAAAATTGCTGCGTAAACTACCACGTACGAGACTCCATTTTGACTAGATAATAGATGTCAACGATTGCATTCAAACAGAACCTTTAAAAGACTTGACAATTTCTGATTGAAATACCACGAGAATTCACTTTAAAGATAAAAAGAAGCTATTCTGGTCCCATCAAAATACCAAAGATTTTCTGAACCCTCTCGACTACTGAATTGTTCAACGGCGTGACTACAAACAGAGGCTCTCTTACAACAATCCCAATAGCAGTTCCCACACGTTGCACAATAACGAAATTTACTACTAAAATGCTCTTAAGGCTTTTAAACACAAGCGCTTCTATGGCAAAATTTTAATAGAAATTTCTATCGGGCAACAAGAACAATAAGAGCAATCTAAAAATCCCAAAATTACTTGCCAAGGATGATACTATCTAAACCACTAGCTAAGCAATTTAAACAAAACAAAAAATGAAATGCATAACTCACAGGACCATGACAAAGAGGCTGAAATCTTTATTCTAGCAAGCCATCTTGCAAACAATCTTCTTTACAAATCTTCCAAGTGTGATGATGATGCTCCTTGATGCTTCCAATCTCCCTTCACCTCTTGACCCCTGAAGCCTTTTTATAGGGCTCAAAGGTAGGTAGGGAAGTTACATTTTGAAAATATCTCACCTAACTTCTCTCCCAAGTAACTTGGTTTGCCAATGGGAGATTACTTATTAAATATCCTAGCTAACTTTACTCCTAAGTAATTGAACTATCCAATTAAAAATTTACTTGCCCAACAAGCTAGGAGATTTTTATCCAACTAGTTAGGTAAGTTACAACAATAATTTTGGATGGTTACAACCACCAAAGAGATAAAAAATGCTAGAATTTAGTTACAAATATAAATAGCCATATGTTCCCTTTCATAAGGTATTTCATGAATATTTCATAACAAAGTATTTTATTGCAGGATTTGACACATGGGCTGATAAGTAGAGATGTAATTTATAATATTTCTAATGTAATCTAATGCAATTTTATTGGGCAATTACTTGTAAGTCTTGCTTAGTAAAATATCTGGTTAATTTAGCTTATTTTATTTTCAAATTCCTAAATGAAATATCCCTAAGTTATAATGATGTTACGAAAGTCTAATGTAATCTTCCCTCTTTTTAAAGTAGCGGTGATTAACTTTATGCGATTCAAAAACTCGGAATACCAAAAATACGAGCCCGAAGGCGAAGCCATAGATCTTGCAACCAAATTCTTGACTGAAGACGTTTCAACAACTGCCTCCGCGGGAGAATGCCCTGCCGCCGGACTTGGAAACGCCACCATGTGTTCTTCCTAGATCTGCAACCGTCCTCTGGAAATACCGGCAATTTTGATGTCACGGTTCTGCACGTTCGGTTATCCTCCTGCCACGGTAGCCTGCGCTCAACTCGGCGGGCAAAAGGCAGTTCAAAGGCCATATTGTTTTGATTCCCACGGCCAATGCATGAAATCTGTAGCAACAATGGTGATCTGGAATGGTCTTTGATGCTAAGGGTTTTGGGTCTTTGTACAGTGACTGTTCCGAATTTCCGTCAATTGAAGCATTGAACTTGTTGGCCAATCAGCAATACTGCAGGAATAGGGATTTTACCTTTCGATATAATTTTTTTGATTTAAAATATACCCAAGATTACACGTGTTTTTGTTCCTTTCTTCCGGTGCTGAGCTGAGTAAAATTTTGTTTATGAGGCAAACTGCTCATTTTTCCTTTCTGCAAATGAATGTGCAGATGCCGTTTTAGCTGCCCCTTCTTGCTTGCGTACGCCGGTCCTCCGTTGTCTGATGTGCACTTGCCTTCAGATCTGATTCTTGTGTTAAATTTGTTTACATTATGCAGGTTTGAAGATTGGTTCGTTTTTGCATCCAGCGTTGGCCATTATTTTCCCTGATTTCCTGAGTTGCGTTTTTCTTGCCTCCTTCGTATGCAGGGAATTACGATAGCCAATCTAATTTTTAAACCTGACCCTTAGTTAATCCAATTTAAATAATCCGATAATACATTGTCAACTTTAACAGGGAGTGTATCCTTTAACAGCAAAGAATCTGATCCTTAATCTTCTGATTTTGCTTCCATACAACTTAACAACCAAACACTTCACATATTGGCTTGTTTTCTGTTAACTCACCATACTAAAATTTTTTATTTGTGCTATCCTTAAAAAAATATTCCAACTGTTCCATGCAATGGCTAAATGTGCCAACACCTACTAAGCTATGACCATACTATTTAAACTACATGTGCCAAAATCTAGGGAACTACCATGTTTTTACAAAAAATGCCAATGTCAAATGCAAAGTGGAGCCTATGCTCTAGGACTAATTCTTCCCTACTCTTGCGAGTCGGGTCAAGCATAGGGACAAATTTGGGAATCAATAGGGGGATGCAAAACAAAGAAAAATTGTTGATCTTGTATGTTGAAGAGATGCTAGAGTAGAAATGACCATTGTCGATGAATTCTAGAGCTGCTAGAGATGTCCTAGGGCTTCCACGCGAGTGTTACACTACCTATGCTGCCTAGCATATTAGTGTAGTGTAAACACCCACACGCTACACTATGCTACACTGCGTAGCTGCTAGTATTGAGATAAATATTTCTTGAAAACCAAAAACACACCTTTGAGATCTGGCTAGGTAAGCAACTTCAGCAATTAGCAACCTTGCTTTTCATGTTGAAAGGTCTTGGAACCTGAAAATTTCATCCTTGGGATACTTTTGGGCTTTGTGTCCTTGCTATGTTATGCTAACCTATGCAGTGTAGCACAACATAGTAGCCAGTGTGACATGAATCCTTGGTTGATTTTCAATGCTTTGTCAAGAAACTTTGATTAGAACCCGAGTGTGAAGTGGGAGAGGTAGTCTTGGAGGTCGAGGCATGCCCAAGTGCAGTTATTTTGCAAAAAACACTTGACAAAGGACCTTCGTGCTTTCTGACCCTACTATGCTGTGCTACGCTGTGTAGCGTAGCATCTTGTTTAACTTGAATTTGACTCACTTTGCAATCATTTTGTCATATGATGTTAATCATATCCTGGCATGGAAGTAGAACAAGCATGTTTGATGGTTAAGGCATGGGCAAGTATGTTTACTTCACCAAAATAGTCTGACTGGAAGCATTGTTACAGTAGAACCCTACTACGTTGTGCTACGTTGTGTAGTGTAGCACAACTTAGCACTCAAATGAAGATGATTCTTGATGAAATTTGCCACATTCTTTTGTATCATGTTGATCGTGCTTCAAGGATGAAGTAGGGAAGATATCTTAGAGGGTTGAACCATTCTCAACTACATCTTTGGTGCCTATTCAACCTTCATATGGCCTACTACGCTATGCAGTGTAGTGTAGCATAGCAGGTCTCATAGTTAGAAAACTTACTAAACTATTTAATCCATCTTGAGCACTTTTGGCAACTCCAAGCATGGTCCCTAGGAAGATCGTCAACTAGGCCATGTGTCAAGCTAGATTGTGTAGCAAGCCTATCAGCCCAAGAGATAGAAAATTTGCTAGATTGTATGGTCTACTGCTAGTTCCTCTTTCATGCAAACTGGCCTCCTGGCTGGGTGCTGCATTAACTGTGCTGCAAAGGGTGGCAGGTAGGCTCAAAAGTGGCTTTATAGGCATTAGGACTTCCAAGGTGCCATGTTGTCTACACGGTCTAGCGTGACACTGTTCCTGTAGAGATCCTTACCCAAATTTTGGGACTGTGTTGAGTCATGAGAGTACCAAAATTGATGATGTTTCATTATCTACTTCTTCTCTTTTCTTCTTCTTTTGGAGTGATCGTTGTTCCTTGTGATTATCATAGGCTCTTGATGGTGGGAGAGAAGAAATATATTAATGTGAGATTACTGTAATTGGAATGGACTTCATCTAGACTCACAAAAAATTGGTATTAGATCATCTTAATTATAAATTTTACTAAGGAGTCCAAGTCACTAGTATGTGGCTTATTCATCTAATGCTCTATATCTATCATTCATGCATCCCATTTTTTCTCACCTCACTACCTGATGCCATGGTAAATTAATAGTTTTAATTTGTAGTTTGTAAAATTATAAGATCTTCCCTTACATGAATATGGAGTTAAACTTAAAATAACTATTCATCATCCTTGGTGCCTACAGACTCCTTGTGATGAGGTTATACAAGGGCATATTAGGCATAAGCCTACTCTAGGAAGGACCCACTTACAGATCTTTTGGTTTACTTCAAGTTCAATTCCTTAACCATAGGCCTCATTTTAATCTTGATCATCTCAATAGCTTAAAAAATATAGTTTTTGTTCTATTTTGGTATAAAAAAAATCCTCCAATTACTCATCATGTATGATTAAAATGCTTTGATTTCATAGATCATACCCTAAATTATGTCATTACTATGAATTTCCAGCTTTTTGGCTTTCATTTGGCTCTTGTTTCTACCCCAAACTTGTTTTGAATTCCTTGATATCTTAAAGAACAATACAAATAGTTATGTTGTCACATCCTCATTGATGTAGCTAGACTAGGCAATGTAACCCCATTAATGAGGCATAAAAATCCTATAAATAGGTGTAACACTTAGCTCATTTTCACATTTTCTCATAAATGTATGAGGAGTTTTTGCATTTTTCAGAGCTCAAAGCCTTTTAAGAGCCATAACTTCTCAACCATTTTACTATTTTCACTCATTCTTCAATCCTTGAGTTACTAAAGGTACTATTTACATCGTGGTAGCATCAAACACTAAGTTTTTATAGAAACTTTTTCTAAATTTTCATGAATAAAATATTAAAATAATATTAAATTAATGATCAAAAAAGTTAGTATCAATAATGAACCTTTGTTAAAGTATGAATAAAATAACAATAAAATCATATCTTATGCTTGCAATTCCTAAATAAGGACCTAATGATAAAATTCCAACTTTTTGACCAATAAATATAACTCGACTGAATAAAGAGAGGTATCGAAAGAAAACAAACATTATGCCTAAAAGACTAATCTTGGGTTATGTTTGTGATTGTAGATGATACTTGAGTGAGGACCATATGAAGGAGGGCCATCATAGACTAGGGAAAAATGACAACATGGTAGAAGGAATCAATAACAATAACCACAACAATAATTCCAAGAGTAAGTAACCAAGGCCACCTATGCTACTAGGCCCCTACATGAGAAGCCTAATGTGGAATTTTTCCATTAGATTCACATAGTAGAAATAGGATAATCTAGGTAGGATGAAGTCCTAGGACCATGATCTAATCTAGAGGTCATGCTTACAGAAGCCTACCTAAAGAAGATCCATACCAAAGAAATTCATAGTTCCATTCTTGAGGAGCTAAATTTTACACTATTCCTAAAGCTTACAATAGAAGAGGTTAGAACAAAACTCCAAGGATCTTCACTATGGTCCATTCTCTTCAATAGTGGGGAATGGTACATGGGAGAAACTTATTTCTTCTACAACAACTAGAAAGGGGATGCCATGGTTAAAATCAAAGACAACAACATCTCCTACTTGGTTGAAGTAATTGTATAGGTCCTTAGATTATCCAACATTAAGATAAAATTGACAAAGATATCTATGAAAGAGGACTTAGAAGCTAAAAAATAGAGGTCTAGTAGTGCTATGGAGTGGATTGTAAGAAGTAAAATGACCTTACTAAGACAAAGGAAGCATATTTTAAGATTACAATCTATTACCTCAATCCTATGATGAGGCCTAGTAAGGTAACGACCTTCTTTTCTAGGGCATGTATGGCTATATGTAGAAAATTTCCAATCAACATACTACAAGTTATCTTCCTTATAATAGAAAATAATTTCAAGGAAAATGGAAAGGGTAGGAAGAAATTCTTCTTTCTATGCTTCATCAAAAAACTCTATAAAACAAAAGGGATATTCCACTACTCTATTGATGTGATTCACAAAACTCTTTCTACATCATGGTAGGAAATGATAAAGGACTAAGTGCTTGCCAAGATTCTACAGGAGGAGAAACCAACACCACCATCACCTATAGCATCAAAGACAACACATGAAATGTTGGTAGCTATAGAACATCTAAGGAAACTCAAAGAAGAGTAGTTGCACCAACAACAAACCTCTTGAGATGGTGGAGAATCTTCATTATGTAGATTGATCATGAGCCATCTAAATGAGGTCATAAGAATTATCAATTGGCTAGATGATAAGATGACACTACTATTCTTTTCACAAATAAACCAAACAATCGTTAACTCAAATCCTACTATCATGGAAGTTACTATGTTCATACCCAGACAAGCATTCCTTGAAATTTCTAGGAATGCAGTAGCCTTTTCTATAATGCTAGAAGAAGGCAAGGGAGTGATATTCCTAGTCATATCACACAAGGATCAAGAGATAGAAGAGAGGTGGTGGTAGATCATATTAGAGAAGCTCTAAGTGCTCCTGCTACATCTATTCCTAATGTTGTTTCCATGATAGATGTACAAGTATTAGCAAGAGTAGGGAGTAGAAGGATGAGTACAACCCAACCTAGAAAAGTATTTGATTAATTGGTTGGAGTTGGACAATCAATTCTAAAGATCTTTGATCTTCTAGAAGATATATCAGCTACCTAGTCACAACTACTAGAGACAAGGGGTAAGCTATTGATCATGAATATTTAACTTGAGAAAGTCACTATCAATAGTTAATGATTAGCTATTGAAGTTGTATAACTTAGATTCGACTTGTTGGAGCCTACTTGTTTTAGATCAAATAGATGACTCAATACATGAAGCTTTCCAACCTTCAATGTACATACATGGAAATGCTAATAATAAGAAGGCCTAGATCAGAATTAGAAAAGTAAGTGGCTAGCTCTTACCTCATTTATGAGACAAAGTTAAAGTTCCACAATGAGACTAAACAAAATTTTTAAGTGACCAATGCAAAGCTTGATATTCTAAAAAGCAAATTCATTGATCAAAGATCTATTGTTGAGAACCTAGCTAGGAGAATAAGTGACTATTAATAGTTTCAAAATCTTGTCTAAACATTTTACATTGAACATAAATAATTTGTAATTTGGTTTGTTAATATGATGGAGATGATCTCTACATTGTTGTGTTTGTGTCATAATTTGGTTTGTCATAAACAAATATGATGTCAATAGTTTTTCTTTTATGCTAGAGTCCAACTCTAGAAGGAAAGGAACTTCCATTAGATCCACTAACTCTTAGATTATATGATATTTCTTAGCTATAGATATATTATGCATGATGATGTTATATACTTATAATTAATGGCTTCATAGTTATTGTATCTTTTTGGGAATTTATCAATATCCCTCTCACTAGTCATCTTAACATCATTTTCATGTACATCCTTCTATACATTTGCATCATCATGCACCTTCTTACACGCATGACTACCCTAAATGCCATCTCCAACTGGTCCATTCTGAGGATTAGGATCATGAGGAGGATTATAAAGATTTTGTCTCCCTTTACTATTCTTTTTATGCATTATGGTCGTACATGAGTCACAAATAATAAATCATGATCATGAATCATGTACCCAAAATCACCACTAGCCTCAAACTGCAAACCATAGCTTCAATACCAAGTGTAATATTAATACTCTAGTGAAGCACAATTTAGAATCATATTTGAGTTCAAAGATTAGCCTAATGACTCATAATAAATCAAGATGCACAAACAACATAAGCATACATCACACATTACTTCATGGGTTAGGAGCATATTGAGTATACTAGTTGAAATCATATACATGACATGATAAACAAAACATACACAAGTGATGAGTGGTGAAGGTACCCCTACATCCAACCATATGAATCACAATGTGCTCATGTGTGATTTGGTTGAATTCTGTAAACTCTCTAGTTTCCAGTGCACTAGTTTTCTAAGAATTGAATCTTACCCTATGGTCATTTTTTGTCTTGCCAATTACACTTGTGAGGTACAAAGGTATGGTTAAGTGTAATTGAGGCATATGATTTTTATCATTTTATGTTTTATGGTTTTGATGCCTAAAGAGAGAGATTAAGTAATTTAATGACCAATTTAATTTAACTAAATAACTAGTCTCTAGCTAGTCTTAATATAAGCATCTAGTCATAATTTCTATACACATCCTAAACCCATGTATCCACTACTAGGTTACAAGCACTATGCTACTATTGGCGACCGTTTGGGACGCGACCGCCAACGAGTGTCCTTGAACAAGATTTAGGTGCCTGCTGGTCTCTGGCAACACCAAGGCCCAGATACCTCCAAATAACTCAGTAGTTAATGTGAGTATGTGTGTGTGTTGTTGCGGCGTGCAGTTGTGAGAAATGTAACGATTGCGTGTGTGTAAACTACAAATGACTTACTTTAAGGGATTCAGCCAACTTTGTCAAGTACTGTGAATTGTTGAAAGTTTCCTATTTTGTTCAACT
>MNCI01035994.1:64430-114737 GCA_015680685.1 Gnetum montanum
TCTGAACCCTCTTGACTACTAGATTGTTCCACGACGTGACTACAAACAGAGGCTGTCTTTCAACAACCCAATAGCAGTTCCCAAACGTTGCACAATAACTAAATTTACTACTAAAATGCTCTTAAGGCTTTTAAACACAAGCGCTTCCATGGCAACATTTTAATAGAAATTTCTATCGGGCAACAAGAACAATAAGAGCAATCTAAAAATCCCAAAATTACTTGCCAAGGATGATACTATCTAAACCACTAGCTAAGAAATTTAAACAAAACAAAAAATGAAATGCATAACTCACAGGACCATGACAAAGAGGCTGGAATCTTTATTCTAGCAAGCCATCTTGCAAGCAATTGTTCACTATTTCTTCTTTACAAATGCTCTTCTCCCAAGTCTCAAAGTGTCTCCAAGAGCCCAAGTGCTAACTAGTAGCCTTCAAAATGTGATGTATGAGACCCCAAGTGTGATGATGAAGTCCTTGTGATGTGTGAAGTCCTTCTCTTCCTTCCCCCTTGAAGCCTTTTTATAGGATTCCAAGGTAGGTAGGGAAGTTACAAATTTGAAAATATCTTACCTAACTTCTCTCCCAAGTAACTTGACCAACCAATTAGGAGGTTACTTGCCCAACAAGTTAGGTAAGTTACAAAATATCTTGGGTGGTTGCAACCACAAAAGAGATAAGGTAGTTGACAAGTGGCCTTGGGAATCTCAAAATATATATATATATGAATACAAGCTATAGTACTCCATACATATTTATCCCTTTGATTTTGCTTCTTCCAAATGAGATATTAAGTCTTCTAAATGATATATAGGGAAGTTGCAATTTCCAAATATTCAAAAGTATCTCCAAAAATATCTCCCCTAACTTTTCTCTCAAGTAATCCAACTAACCAATTAGAAGATTACTTTCTCAACAAGCTAGGAGAAAGTTACAACAATTAAAATCTGCAACTGATAAGTGTTTACATCATACATATCCTCAAGATTTTGGTTTTTTTTAAATATAATTTAAATATGTAGGTAAATATCAACATTTATATTCAATAATTATCCTTGAGGCTACGTTTCATTCATCATCATTTCATTTTTTTTAAAACACTTCACGGGACAGCAAATACGTTAGCTTTATGGGAGGATAAATATATTTCAAATGTAAGGTTTTCTAACGCGGTTAACCGCGTTGCTTGATGCTCCTTCTGTGTGCAGCTCCCTCCCGCAATTTGTGTTGCTTCTCCACCGAACTGATCCGTCCGTTATTTCTCTGCCACCGCTCTGCATCGGATTGGCCCAAAGGTCATGATTGTCGCCGTTGGTTTATTGTTGACGTCGTCGAAACCCTGCAGCTGCTTTGCTGCCGCCATCTCCATGTCTTCTGCGTCCGCCATGGCTGTGTGTCATCTATTGAACTCTCCACAAACACGATTGCAGTTGGAACAGCTTTTTCACAGAGCTCGATATCAGTTATATTAATGGTGAAATGACTTGAATTTGTGAACCCTCGGCAATGGTGTCTTGCCCCTATTCGTGGACAGCATCCAAGTCCGGCGCATTCATATTTTTGTTTTGCAGTTTTTGCTCGGAACTGTCCAGAGTTGCAGGCAAAGGTGTAGGCGTAGCAACCGGCTGTGTTATGACCCTGCTTCATTCATTTTCTATAGTCTTTGGCCAGGAAATTAAGCTTATTGCAGAAACAGAACAAAGAAACCCTCCGTGGCAAGTGTTTGGCAAAATTCCAAATAGAATATGGAGTGATTTCTGGTGTTTTCTTAGTAAATTTTAGCAGCAAGCATCTCTGCGTTTTTGTTGCTATTGATACTGCGTTTTTCTTTTTTGTGTTTAACCCTGTTTCTGCAAGTATTAAGTAACTGTTTCTTCTTAACACAGAACCCATTTTCCCTGTTCTTGGCTTCTATAAAAGCAGGACCAACATCATTTCATGCTTGATATATTTATGTGACCAGGCCTTGTATGTTCTATGTCTGCCACCGTTACTGAACCAGTCTAAGTTTGGTTAAATGTAATATGTTGAGATATTACATTCTTTGCCTAATGTAGGGTTAAATTAAATATGTGTTTTATCTCCATGAAACTTATCCGAATTCTAGCACCCATTTCATTTTTATTCTTCTTAAGTAAATTGAAACTCTTGCTCCATGTAGTGGCTGAAAATGTGCCAACAGCTACTAGGCACGCACACCAAGTAATAATGCTACTAGGATTACCAAGCAAATACATGTTTACGCTCAAAGCGATCGTACTTATGTACTTAATCTATTTAGTTTAATTGATTAAAGTTTAATTTAGCTTAATTTATTGAATATTTAATAAACATAATACAATAAAACATTTAAGCTATCCATAATGCTACAAGATTTATTAAGAAGCTCATTTTATTGCCATACACACTAGTATGGTTTAGGTACAATAGTGCTCAAATAAAGATATGTACACTCAATGACTCCTACTACGGGCACTCAAGAAAAATATTCTAACTTTCATAAAGACAAACTACAAGAGCTCTACTACTACTATGAATCTAATGTCCATAAACATGGTTGGGAGCTTTTATTTATAGTTTTTGCTCTAGGTCTATGTTAACAGGGCTTTGTCAACATAGCAAACACTATGTTGACATGGCTCCATTGATAGGGAAATGCCACATAAATGGGGCCTTGTCAATAGGGGCCTATCAATGTGACACTTTGATGCTCATCATACCCCAACAACTAAATGAAAATTAATTCTCAATTTATTTTACAAAATTGGGAAA
Source organism: Gnetum montanum (assembly GCA_015680685.1). Lineage (NCBI taxonomy): Eukaryota > Viridiplantae > Streptophyta > Gnetopsida > Gnetales > Gnetaceae > Gnetum > Gnetum montanum. The sequence goes on from MNCI01035994.1 coordinate 67,201, forward strand.
GTATGGTATTATTGATTGACTCTTAACAAAACAAAACAAACTAACTTGACAAAACTGATTGCCCAAGTGTACAGATCAACACATTACAAAAAATGTTATGTTCATGACACAAAATTGAACACCATGAAATAACTACACAAAAAGAATTGGACAGAAATTCCTTTGATGACATGAAGGTGGTGGAGAAGATCAAACAATCTTAGTCTGTGGTGGCTCCTGAGGTTCTAAGGGACCTTTGTCAGCTTCAAGCACATGTGATAGCTAAGGTAGCTATGGCTATCCTACTACAGTGACAACCTTTGGTGGAAGATGAAAGGCATCGAGCAATGCCTTCATCTTCTCCTCCTTACTCCAAGGGTCATTCATGGTCCACATGACATCACCAATGTTAGACAAAATGGGGACATCCCACAAATAGGGCATTATTAGGAACATTTCCTTTACATTAATAAACTAGGTAGTGAACTATTTTTCATTCAATGTCAAATGCCTTGATTACATTTTGTAGCTCCTAGTAGTCATTCATCCTCCTAGCCAGGTTCTTGGTAATTGATCATTGATCCATGAATCATGCCTTAAGAACTTTGAGTTCAGTGTTGGTCACTGTAAGCTTATCCTTGATGTCCTTATGGTGCTTGAACTAGGCCTTGTACAACAAGTATGAGTTGGCCACCTACTTCTCTAACTTCAACTATAGTCGTCTGACAATCAACATGGTCATATTTTCATAACAAAGATTGGCAAGCTCCATGTACTTTGTCATCTCCTCGATCTGCAACTCCTTCATGTGGATTTCCACATTGTTGTAGGAATATATCCCATCAACAATGGGTTTCCACAACTCTTTTATTTTCTAGAGTTTTTGGAGGGTCTCATTTACCTTTGCCTTTGTGAACTGGATGTGCTTTTCATTTACTTCTTTTTGTAGACTGACCTATTCTCTATAATGGTGTTTAACTTTCTCAAACTTGAGAGCCTTTGATTTCAAGGCAGCTACCTCAAAAGAAATTTTCTAGTGAAGGGAAAAAAATTCCTCCATGAAGAGATTTCTATTTTCCATTGCCAATCTTTTTAGTTCTATGTTTCCTCTGGCCACTTGCTCCTACTATTGATGGATGAAATCTATTAACTATTGCTTATGCACATCAAAATTCCATAGGCTAAGTCACCTCTACCAAGGATTCATAGAACACCATCATTTCATTTCATCCTAACCCCTTTGAGTTTGGTGTGCAGTTGTTCCATAGCTTCATCTCTTGTAAGTGCTAGGTTGAGAAATGTAGGATTAACAATCTAAGCTGGTAGTTTCGAAACTTTCAGAGCCAAGCATTCATTCTACTCCTTGGTTATTTCAAGTTGCACCTCCAATATGATGTTGTTTCCCCTTTTCTTCAATAGCTTCAACTGGGTTGTAGTGATAGTCTCTAGAATATCAAAGACATCCAAAAGTAGTTGTTCAATTTCGAGCAGTCGATCTAGAAGTTCTTCATGTTGTGCTGTGCTTATTCTACTGCTTGTGAACATTGTGGACATCTACACATATTTGAGTGTAGTGATATCTAGTGTAAATGTTGTAGGTGCATTGAGAGTCTTAACAATACAATCAGTGATCACTTTTGCTACGGTCTCCTACCCTTGGTATTACAATTGCCCCTTCATTGTCCTCCAAGTACACCAAGAAGTTCACAACATTTCTAGATATTTCTAGGAATGAATGTTATTTTGTGAGAGATATTATGACCTCTCTGGAACTTAAATTTGACCTCATAGGTAGCTGTGTTCTTTAGGCTAAGAAAATGGATCCATCCTCACCCATCAAGCTAATCAATGGGTTCACCTCATTAAGGTGACTCATGGCTAGTCTATAAATGGATGGCTCCTTACCACTCATGCCTAATCTTTTCTCTTGTTCACTCAAGATCCATTCCTTGTACTCTTGCAGCTGTTAGATAGTTGTAGTGATGTCTAGCATTGTTTTTTGAGTGTAGGTGGAGGTTGTGGTCACTACTCCTCTTCTTGAATTATGGTCATAGGTATCTTATCCTTCATCATTTTCATCTAGTTGGTGGTTGTAATAGTTCTAATAGTATCATTGATGTAATAGACTATCCCTTCCCTTTGATAGAGTTTTCTAATGAGGCATGGGAAGGAGAGTTCCTTCCTTCCATGTTCATTTTCTTTAAACTACTTCTCCATCTCTAGATAGATTAGTTTCAAAAGATTGATTAGGAATCTCCCACTCAGAGTAGCACATTCTTAGGTAGAGAAGGTAGTGATTTTACTTGGCCTCACTATGGGATTGGGTGGAAGGCTACAGTCTTATAATGGATCCTATCTATTAATGTGAGAGCATCAAACTCCTTATGATTAACACAATAGCACCATTGCATCCATTCTTTCTTAATATTGAGATCCACCTACATTGGGATCTTATTAAGATTTGTCCTTGTTTCAGGCAACCCAATTACTGTAGTAATGGCCTACACCAAGTAGGACATTGAGATGTCCTTGATCTTCATTTTTGCTCTAGATTGCTTATTATTCTATAATAGGAATGTCTCTCCCATTTACAAATCCCTAGTGGAAGTGATGATTGACCACATGGGAGAGGCCTTTAGCTAGTCCTACACTTGTGAAGTACAAAGCTATGGTTAAGTGTAATCAAGGCATATTATTTTTATCATTTTATGTTTTATGGTTTTAATGCTTAAAGAGAGAGATGAAGTAATTTAATGACTAATTTAATTTATGTAAATAACTAGTCTCTAGCTAGTCCTAACATAAGCATTTAGTCCCACTTTTCGTACACATCCTGAACCCACATATCTACTACTAGGTTACCAAGTGCTATGCCACTAGGATTACCAAGAAAATACATGTTTACACTCAAAGTGATCATACTTGTGTACTTAATCTATTTAGATTAATTGATTAAAGTCTAATTTAGCTTAATTTATTGAATATTTAATAAAAACAAGGAATGCATTAATAAAACATTAAAGCTATCTAGAATTCTACAAGGTTTATCAAGAAGCTCATATTTATTGCCATACACATTGGTGTGTTTTAGGTAGAACAATGCTCAAATAAAGATCCATACACTCAGTGACTCCTACTAAGGGCACTCAAGAAAAATATTCTAACTTTCAAATAGACAAACTATAAGAGCTCTACTACTACTATGAATCTAATGCCCATAAATATGACTGGGAGCTCTTATTTATAGTTTTTTCTCTAGGGTTGTGTTGATGGGGCCTTGTCAATGTAGCAAATGCTATGTTGATGTAGCCCCATTTACAGGGCAATGCCATGTAAATAGGGCCTCGTTGATGAGGGCTTGTTGATGAGGCCATATCAACAAGGACCCATTGATGCAACACTTTGATGCTCATCAACAAGCATGAACAAAAGAATCACATGCAACCATAAGAGATACCATTCTCCTATAAGAGCTAAGACATGTTCTTACTCTAACCTATATAGCTATAAGCCTAGTCTCAAAGAGAAGGGTGGTGGCCTGTGTATCAAAGCTTAAGCTCCTCCACAAGCCTACATATTCTTGTAACAAAGTACAAAAAGAAATCAAGGCTAATTTAGTTCTTTAATGATAGTTGTGAGAACATGAAACTGGTATCTTCACATTCCTTTGGTCCTCATTCTAGAGGAAAACAACCTTAAATCTACCAACAAAGCATATTTTCCTACATATTGTAAGTAGTTTGCATAAATTTTGAATTAAAAAAATCTCAATTTCATTTAAATCTTAGACGATCCAAATGATGAAAATAATGTGTATGATGTTTTTTAAGTATGTGGAAATACAATTTTAATGGCACCCATGCACAATGTTAATGATATTGAACTTTGATATTATCATGGGTAAAAACATGTAAATCTGAGAGTTTATTATTTTTTAGATTTGGAATTTCTAGGGGTAGAGCATTTGGTGAAGATTTACCAACTTAATTTTGGGGAGCTTTTAAAAATTTTTGAACTATTTTACCATATTGAAATCAAAGGGTTTTGATAATTTGAGGTAGCATTTATAAAAAATTTATATAAGACTCTTGATTTGAAAGATTAAAGTCATGGGCATAATTCTAGTGAGAAATCTTGATATTTTTATGGTGTGCATATGTTGGTGTAACTATGTTATAGTTATTTTTGAGTTTCAACACCCAAGAAAATTATGTAATAATCAAGTGTTAGCCTAGTGGTATGATTTGAAATCTCTACCTTATGTGTTCAATTCTAGTGAAGAATGCTAAAGTATAAAGCTTTAATTGGACTATATATCTTGAGGTGTAACTATGTTACAATTATTTCAGTTCCAACAACTCAAAAATTATGATAGCTTTTTTTACAATCTTGTAGCATTCCGTTAGAGGATTTGGGTATTTACTTTTTATTTTTATTTCTCTTTCTTTTTCTTAAAAGACTATATTTTGAAAAATCTATGTCATGAGTTTAATTATGATAAAAAATGTTCAGTTATATGGTTCTAATTGGACTATATATCTTAGGGTGTAACTATGTTATAATTATTTCATGGTTCCAACATCTTCAAAAATAGTGTTTTTCATACTCTTGTAGCATTCGTTTAAAGCATATGGCTATTCTCTTTTTCCTTTTGTTTCTTTTTCTTTTTCTTTTTAATCTTTGTTTACATTGCCTTATTTTTACAAATCTAAGAGATGATATGTGAACCAAATTATATAATATTATTTTCTATTTGTAATTATTTTTTAATTTTTAAAAGCTATGAATTTTGATTTTTGAGCATTATACACCCACATTGTAATAACCTTGTCCAAAGCATTATCTACATCCTTGGGGGTTCCTTTAGATCTAATTGAATTTTTGGCAGAAGAACAAATATATTATGCTTACCACAGGGAAATGTGTCCAACTTCAATAGATTAGAGGATACTTCCATCATATAAAATGGTTGGTCAATATACAAAACCCTTTAGGATAAAAAGCTAAACTTTGATTAGGATAAGCACAACACAGAAAAACATTAAGGATAACATCGAGGGTGATGAACAATGAGTAATTTTGAATACTCAACTACATGAACCTACAAGTGTCCTATAGAAGGATTACATTACATTTTGATTTCAATACAAGTGGGATCACAAGTTGTCTTCCAAATTTGCACTTTTATTTATCATGTATTATAGTTAAGTAGAGTTGAGTTGTATCATTAATGTATTATTAAAGACCCTTACTAATGATGGTAAAATTCAATAAAATGGAAATGCAACTAATATTAAAATTCTAAGTGTAATGGTAAGTAAAGTTATAATGTGATAATTGTCTACTTCATCACTCATCATCATGCTCCTACATTACTAATTACAAGTATAACATTATTCTACAGGTACTTGTAGACTAACTAGAAATCAAGAAAGCAAACTAATAAAATTTGGCTGCAAATTACAAAAAACTAATGATTTCTATAAGTGCACATCACATATATATATATATAAGAAAATTTTGTTGATGCATTTGTGTACTATCATATATTTGGATGTAACAGAAATGTAGATGATACTAATTAATTTTTGAAAATGAAGTTGGAACTTTAGCATGAACTTTTAATAATTTCTATTATTAAAAAATTGGGAAAAATGTGAAAATAAGGAATGGAAGTCAAAACTTCATCTTATATTTAAAATAAAAATAACAATATTTGATGGGAAAACATAAATAAAAGGAATTCTAAAAACCAAATAAATTTTCATTTTATGAATATTTTGGCCATGAAAAGATTGGCCCCATATAATGTAGATTGGTCCCTATTAAATTATATAAAATGGTAGCCCTCTGATCTCATTTGTAACCATTAAAGTTTATTATTTTTATGACCTTTGATGAATGAAGAAGAAACTTGATGATCTTGATGATGTTGTTGATGTTTTATGTTAATTAATGAAATAATTTCAATAATAATCTCTTTGTTCTATCTCATTTTTTTATAATTTAAGAGCCAAACTACATCATGAAGCATTAATACATGATGAATTAAATAATCTTAAATAAACCTTTGATACATTCATTGGCTTGAAAAACCTTTACCTAAATAATTGACAAAGGCATGAAAAGACTAGTGTTGAATTAAAATCACCTAAGGAAAAGATCAAGTTTTGGCATGTGTTTTTTCCCAAGATTATGAGTTGTGACTTGGTTGTGGTGGGCACTATGCCTCCACCACAACTCATGGTAAAGTTAGAATTAGTTACTAAGAGCCAAGGTCAAGTCATGGTAGTATGAGTCATGTTTGCATCATAGTCAAGCAAATTTTGGATACTATGAATTGTAATTTAGTTGTGATGTACTCTTTCCAACAAAATTCAAATATTGCAAGTCTTGATTGCTTCATTGAAGTGTTCATAAATTCTAAATGCTCATTGTGACCTTCATTATAATTTTTGGTCTACTAAAAATTCCAAAGTTGATTGAATTATAAAGAATTGAAGCTTTTGCCAAATCTCAAGATCCATTGCTACACCAACCCTAATATATGTACATCCACAAAGTTAGAATGCATTAATGCATATGGGTCCATGTGGTCATGTTATGATAGATGTGTAGACAAAGAGGGATGTTTTGACATAAATACATCAATGCATCAACTTGCAAAAATAAATAAATAACATTTCATCATGCTTCCATAAATATCTAAAAATTTATCCTTGAATTGTATAAAATGGAAAAAGTTCAATTATAAAAATTTTAGGTTGAATAAGAAGAAACTTTCTAACTACCCATATTTTCTCTATTTTAAACATTTTTATAGTGGTTAATATTTTTACAAAACTACATAATGATATAGAACATATGATAATTGACTAATATAGAAAATTACTAACTTGGGGACCTAGGATTTTTGCCATTATTCTTAAAATATTGGTTTAAGAATAATAATTTTTCTTCATTTATGCATGTGTTCCTTATCTTCTATATGTTGTGGGATCTTCTTAAACACTAGGATGTTCCACAAACAAGGTAACATTGGGAAGAGTTTTTTTATATTAACAAACCAAGCAATGAACATAAGGTGCTTAGTCTCTATATTATTTAATTATTGCTTTCATTTATTAAGTTCTTTTAAAATTCTAGTTATTTCTTTTAAATTTCTTCTATAAATTATGAACTTAACTTTATATAGCACTTTTTTCACTCCATTTGTCTACAATTTCTACTTGATGATCTCATGGGCATATCCTTTATGCTCATATAGAGAGCAAGGAGTAATTAGCCTCTGTTTAACTTGATGTTGGGATCTTCTTACTATGATAAAGCTATGACTAAGATGACATATTTTAAGATATAATTTTCCACAAATTACTTGAGATCTTTAATGGTTAAATCCTATCATTTAATTTTAATATTTTTTCTTGATCTATGGCATCATAGATAGGCTACCATGTAGTAAGATCAACTTACATGTGAATGTTGGTAAGTTGGTCATTAAGATTTTTTGAACTCTTTCTTGTTGAGTTCCTTTTGAATTTCAAATTGATCTCTATATTGAATTTTAATAATTTTTAGCTACTTGTCTTTATTTTGACATCATACAATTTTGATAGGTGCTTGTTTCCTTAATCAATTTTTTCTTCTAGCTTTCTCTAGCAATCTATTTTGTATAGATACCTTCTTCACTTTCTCCACTCACCCTTCACTTGCTCCTCTAGTTTTACAACTTTCATCTTCAGCTTATGTGAGGGGTATTAAAATTGGAATTTCAATAGCTAAATACTACCTCAATCTCCACATCTCAAGCATGGACAAATCTTTGTATTCTCATGTTAGCTTAGTGATATCCAATTTTTCCTTTTCTTATTCTTAATTTATTAAACATAATTTTTAAAACCAACTCTCTATTTTCTAGCTTTCTATAACAATCTAATTTCTATGAAGATCTCCTTCACTACCTTCTTTAATTCTTCCATTCAACTTCCACATGCTTCTTTAGTTCTATCTCTTATTTATTTATCTTGTGTGAGGGGGTGTTAGAATTATAATTTTGATAATTGATTGTTGTTTCAATTTTTATATCTTACTCATAAAAATGATGAGGGCTTTCTTTGGCCACAACTATGAGAAGTATATCATTTGGCATGCATAACAATCTAGTCATTAACACTAAAGAATATGCATAAATGAATTGAAAAACTTACTTTTGTATCATCATTGTGTTCAAAAAATACTATAATAAATGCAATGTATATAGTACAAGAATTATAGGTTCTTTCCTAGGGTAAGACAATAATTAGTAATATATCTAGAAGAATTCTCCCAAGTTGGTATAGAATACTAGTATTGGGCTTTGAACCCAATACCTTTTGGTGCATGGTAGTGCAAGCTAATCAATTGGCCAATGACTTGTATAAGAATTACCTATGTTACCATGATGAAAGAATAAATTATTTTATAATTTTATATATTTTTAAATGAAAAATAAAATGATACATTCAATAGTGCTCATTGTAATTCCTTGTAGGACATGCACAATTTTTACATATCATCCAATTGAATACTTGTGTCACAATTCCTTACAAGATGAGTGTAATGCTACACATACACTTGCATTATAATCCCTTATGGAATAGATAAAATGCTCATATTCTTACTTGGTGTTATAATCACTTGAGGAATAGGTACAACACATTAGACATTAAAACATATAATAAAATATGCTCCTAAATTATATCTTTGATGGTCCAACAATATGATGTACAAACATAACCTCCTTTGATAAGCTCAAATCATTACAACTCTAGACATCTAACTTGATAGAGATTAATTACGTTAATATCATCATCATTATCATCATGTTAGTCTTATTGTAATAAAATGGGAGCTTACTTTAATATTTCATAACTAATTAGAATTAATTAACTTGAGATAGATTTATCATTAAACATGTATTTTTGGAAAGAATTTTATGACATACCATAGTTAGAAAATAAAAGGAAATCATGACATTTATTTACTATACAAACACTTGACTTTGCATCAATTAAATGGTTTTGAGTTGCAAAATCATAATACCATGCTAATAGAGTCTTAGTGAATTAATGATTGAAAACACACATCACAAATAAATAAATAAATACACTTACCAAAATAAAATGGATGTAACACCTATTTAATATTTAGGATGTTCAACATTTTTATTTTCACCCCTACATTGATCTTATGGTTCAAAATTTACTTAGTAGAGGGTCTTAAAACTTTAATATATCTATAATATATAATATTTTAATCATTTTAAATTATTTTAGCATTTTATCTTGTTGACACAACTTAATAATTGTTATAACCAGCATGATAATTTAATAATATGATTTATTTTTAATATGTCTTGATCCTTTATGATGATGTTACATTCAATAGTGCTCATTGTAAGACTTTGTAAATGGTTTTGAAACACCACAAAAATTTGCATGTTGTAATTGTTTTCCATCATGTAGCCTTCACCCCAAACCTTAGGCAAAACTTAGTTGTAAATGTGAGGATTGTTACCCACAATGGGCAATCTCACATGTTTCATACTTTTGTGGTTGAAAAATGCCTCCTAAGTGGTCAAAGCCTCATTTCGCAAGTGAAAAAGGTCACATAGTATCTATATTTAGGCTTTGAGGGGTGGGGGAGGAGGTCAAAAATGCCTTTTGGGATGCCAAATATGGCAATATGATGAGTTTTATATGGGGGGAGGGGGTGTACACTTTTGTATACTTAAAACACTTGCAAGGGGTAAAAATCACCTACCCCCAATGTGGAGGGGTAAAATCTTCCCCCTTAGCATGAAAACATTCCTCCCTAGTGTGGAAACTTTACCCCTCAACATGGAAGCTTTCCCCCACTGTAGAGGCTTCATCCCCAGTGGAGAAATTGCATGCCCCCAACATGGAAGTAACATAATTAAGATTTCTAAACTTTGTTGACTTCATGGTTAACCAACCATCCCAACGAGGATGGTAGAAGGCTTAGCATGAAATAACAAGGCCTATGTAGATAGTGTGGCCCCATTACTATTTATAGTAAATGAAATGACCATGAGAATTTAGCACCTACTATATATGGTAACCCCCAAAATTTGGGAACCCATCTCACCTATACGAGGTAGAAATTTGTAGCAATTCACAGCCAATCTATTAGCCAATTTGTAGAAAAAATCATTGTAAAAACCCTATAAAATCAAAACCCTTGGACCATTTCAAGGTTCCACACTTTGGAATTTTTGAGCATATGGCAATTTTGGCCTTCAGGAGCTCTTGCAATACTTGGAAAATGTAGCTTCTTGGAGCATCCCAACATGGAGCCCCTTGTAACCTTATAAGCCCTCTTGTTACCTCCTCAGATTTGTGGGCTTTTGGTTCCTACATTGCATTTCTAGGATTCCCAACTCCCAACATGGAGAATCTTTGCAGTCAAATCCCCCACTTCTCTCACCCCCCAATAGTCACCAAAGTTGTAGATCTGAGGTAGTAGTAGAGGAGGTTTGATAACATCAAGAGTAGCTAAGCACCTAGATTTTGGAGTGGATTAAATTGACTTCAATAGACTTTGAACTCCTACCTCAATGAACCCCATTTTTCTCTCTCTCTCACAAGCATTTCTTGTACAAATTTCTAGAACTCATTCTTTATTTTTTAATAAAGCTTTAATGGTTTATTTTGTATGTAATCTACATTTACTTTCTGGTTTTAAATATGCATTTTCTTTTTACATTATATGTTTTGCATTCTTTAAGTCCCTGGGTGATCTACCAAACTATCTAGGTAATCTTGAATCTCATTTTTTTGGAGGCCTTGGGGATTCAAGGTTGAGGCTGCTATGCTAGAACTTTCAATTTTCTAGAGATCAATTTTTTTAGTTGTAATAGTTTTCTAGTGCTAGATGGAGGGTTTTTTGGAGCCAAAACCTTGAAAACCCAATGTTTCTCCTTACCTCCCCTATGATAGAAATTTTAGCATGAAAGTTCTGCAAGTCGTTGGATGTTGAATTTTTCACAATACTTGCTGTGAATATTTCAATCCAAGGATAGCATTGATACCATTTCCTCCTTTTTGGCTATGATTATTTTTTTAATTTTCCAATGTTGGTGGTGCAACCCTTTTAGAAGGCATCCAAATTCTAAAATTCAATTAAACCCCCATGTTTCCTAGTTGAGAAAAGTGGCAACCTACAATATCGATTTCTAGTGGAAAATACTAACTTTCAACTTTGGTTTCCAACACCCACGCCCTCATCAACATTGTAATAGGAAGATGTGAGATTTCCCCCATCTCAACCCCTTCCTTTTCCCCCTACCATACGTAGCATAGAGGCTGCTATGAGGCTAGTGTGGATGAAACTTAGGATGAATGTTCTTAGCTTTTTATTTTTGGAAAGGGGTATAACCTCCCTTTCCCCCCACTTACTATGTATAGTAAATACTTGGATTTTAGTGGTTTTTTCTTCTTTTGACCATTTCTAAATTCCACTTTCTGGGATTTACTTCTATTTTTACCATTTATATCCTATCTTGATCCTTTTTTACATTATAACCATGTATTTCTAGTAGTCAACCAAGTTACCTCTCACTTTCATTGACGAAGGATCTAGCCAATAATCCATGAGGATCTATGATCCCAAAGACCCTGCCATGATTGAATATAGGCAATCCTTGATACTTAAGGGGTAAAGTCCTAGGTTCTTGGTGATAATTATAGAGCACTATAACTTCATTTACACCAAGATCCAGGTTGACATGATGATCCCATGAGTAGAAGCAAAAGCCAAGAGGAAATTTGAGCTCATCCATTATAATGGAAAGGATTATATTCCCTCTCCTTATGGCTAGATACCCTTAAATGACATCTACACTAGCATCTTAGTTATTCTAATTGAGATTGATGAAGATAACCTCAAGGCTACCTCTGATGGGCAACTAGAGGAAGAGAGGGATGAGTTTAGGATAGAATTTAAGCCTAAAAACATCTTGGGAGGGTTGTTTCAACAAACATCCCACAAGGCCACAATGCCTTACTCTAATGTCTTTGTTTTCACCATGGGCTAAGTACCGTCATCCTCCACCCCTTCCTACCCTACTATGGTTGGTCCCACATTGGTTATAGCCACACATTAGACCTAATCAATGCCATAGTCAATGACTTATAACATATTACTACCTTTTGTCACACAACCCTAATTTGTGCAGCCATCAACGATGGTTTTCACCATCACAAATCCACTACCCATCCATGTGAGGCTCACCATGGAGTAACTTAGGCGTCACATATCTCCTTTGTCCCATTTGTGTCTCAAATAGTAGCACAAACATCTTTTTCCTTTTTGGCCCACAAACTACAACAATGACACAATTTTTCCCTTTCGTCTTGTAACCAATAACAAGGCCATAAGCCTTACAACAAACACCATAGCCATATGTGCAAGCCCCATAGCCAACAGGGGCACCATAAGGCCTGGATTAGGCCTTCTAGATGATCCAAGACTTGATGAAGGAGTTGAAGAGGCTTAAAGCCTATACTTCTCAAAGTGTCAAGATTATGGATTCTTACTAGGATGATCCCATCAGTTCTGTGATCCCACCGTTGACACTTTCTCCTAATGTCCCTATCCCTCAATTCAATAAGTATAATGAAGAGGGTGATCCAAATTCTTACCTTATAATATTCCAATCTGAGTGATTGCTATTTCAACTATGGCATTACACTATTATGAGAATCTTCCCTATGTCCTTAACTGGAAAAGTTCTTAATTGGTATTGTGCCCTACCTAGAGGATCCATATACTTCCTTGAAGACCTTATAGCTCAATTTGTTAACTACTTCAACTACAACTTGAAGCTTGATACTACACTTAACTAACTCATGATGGTCAAGCAAGGATCCCTTTAGCCTATGCAAAAGTTCTTCCTATGGTGAAATGGCCTAATAAATGGAATATTAGAGCCTAAAGACAAAACTCACCTTTTGGCTATATTAAAGAAGGTGGTTAATGATTTCATTAAATGCAAGCTATGCTATCTTGACCCATAGATACTTAGTCAAGTTTTCTCCTAGACCAAGAATATAGAGGATGTTGTGGAGGCTAGTCATGATGTAGCCTATGTGGCATACAAAAATTAACATACATAGAATGACAAGGAGAAGAGAAAACATAATAATGTGGCTATAGCAATAGTAACCAAAGAGGCCAAGATGACTAACCAAGGACCAAGGACCAACCCACCTAAGGTGACTAGTAATAACTATGATAACTAGCCATCACCCTTATTTTCACATCAATTGTAACAAGGCCAAACTTTGAGTAGAAGGACCAAAGCAAGTACACTGCCTTACCTTTGAAACCATATGAATTGTTAGATCAACTATTGAAGAGTGGGAATATACAATATAATCAAATGACCGAAGCCTCTTGAAATAAGCATGAGTAGCTATGTGAAATAGCCAAAGTCCCTGCTTGAGCAATGAAGGATGATTCTCAATTTTCTAGGCACTTTAAAGTAGACCACTTTTGCCACTATCACCAATTTCCTGGTCATGACATAGACTTATGTCTTGCATTGAAGGATGAATTGTAGAAAATGATAGATAGGGGAGGGTTGGTCCTAGATGCTTCCAACTTGGTTTGGCCACAAAATTAGTTGATCCATGTGTATAAGGACCCATTGAATGCTAATAATAGCCCCTATGTTACTTCAACATTCAACATTAATGATTATTAGAGACTAGTAAGGGAACCATTCGTGATTTGGATACACCTTCATGATGAAAAGAAATTTTTAGCTTCCACTAGCTCAAGACCCCACTTTGTTGTAAGAGTACCATCATGAGCACCTCCAGGGGAGCCTTTTATCATTAGGGTGCTCCATCCCAACATAATCAAACTAGCCACAATCCAATCAACCAACATAACCATACAACAACCTCCTATGGTGGCCAATGCTACTACCTTTTTCTTTCAACCAATGATGGACAACTAAAAGGCTTCCACCAAGTAGAGGAAGAAGCATAAGAAAAATCATAACAATAAGGGTGAAAATAATGATAAGGAATGAAAGAAAGTGGAATCACTAAAGCCTACTCCCATCTGGTCTATACCCATGACTTCCTCTACCTAGCCCTCCTAAACCAACGAACCACAAGAGGATCTCACAATCCAATACTAGAAGAAAGAGGAAATATCCTAACAACTTAAGGTTGAAGTTCATATTTTGGATTTCATGGAGGAATTAAAGCATGACTAGGATGACAAGTCCAAGACCAATGACAAAACATTTCTTAGTGTGATGGATAAGGTAAAATAGTCCCTCAAACAAAAGAACATAACTCTGAGCTTGTATGATCTAATCATGACTTCTACCACACATCATGAGATGCTAGTCAAGATGTTGACTTTCATCCCCATTAGTGAGTACATCCCTTCTAATGAGAAATCCATCAATGCAATAATGGTTTCCTCTTTATCAATGGAAAAGAAGTCAACATTGCTAGCATTTCATAATAGTAAGGTCAAAGCTAGTCCCTAAAATGGTAAGGTGACTAGGGATTCTCTTTTTATCATGATTTAGGTGGGGTAGTTTAAGGTGCATAGGATGAATGTTGATGATGGAGCTACAAAAAATGCCATCCCATGCACCATCATTGAACACTTAGGCTTAATAGAGAAAATATAGCCTACAACAACTATAGCTCTTAAGTCCTTCAATAGGTCAAGGGTTGCTGTCAAAGGGTCTATCTCCTTGGACATTGTAGTGGGGGAGTAATTCCCCATAATCACCAATTTCTTAGTGATGAAGGAGATTCTAGGGTTTAATCTTATCCTGGGAAGACCTTGGTTGGCTCAATTACAAGTTGTGTCTTTTTGTATGCACTAAGAGATTCACCTTCTTTATGAGGGAGATGAAATCATCATTCATAGTGATAACATAGTTCCCCTAGTTGTCAACAATGTAAACATAGAGTAGGGATTTGAAGTAGAGCTTTAGGTAGAAACTTGTAGCTATGAAGTCCATCAAGCTGAGAGAGAGGAGCAAGCCAACAATGACGATGATGGATGATTGGATATGTCATGGGATGAACTTCCTTTCAACATCATAAGTGAAGGGGATGGTGAATACAAACTTATGCAGAATAGGTCTTATACATTTTCTAACCTTTCAAAAATTAGAAAAAGTGTGCATAAGTAATGTGCATTCCTACTCCTTCCATGCTATGCCCTTGTAACCTTTATAACCACATGTACCATAACCATTTAGCCTAATTTTTCTCTGTGTTGACCAATTATGCATTTTTCTATGTTTTATTCTACTTTTGATGTATATAGCCTAGAAGTGTATTTTATTTGCATTTTTATTTGTTATGGTCTTCATTCTCTCTTTTCTTGACTTGTTTAGCATGATATAAACTAAAAAAACCATAACATTCTAAAAAAAAAAAATCATCAAAAAATATGATCTTCTTTTTAACATGGCCCACCATGACCTTAAACTAGCAAAAAAACATACCATAGCCTTTAATGGCCTAAAACTAGTAGTGAAAAAAATTGCATAACATGGCCCACCATGGGCTTAAACTAGCAAAACACTTGAACAAACTATGCTCACTATGGCCTAAAACTAGTACACATCTCTTTTACCTAATTTACGTTTTGCCTTTAACCACATTATTTAGCCATTTAACTTTATAACCAAAATTTTCAACATAATCATTTACAACATTTATAATACTACAACAAGATATATAGCCATAATTGAAATCAAAAAAATTCAAACTTAAGATGTTTATAACATATATAGCCATGGTCACACTATGTGGAAAAATGTCAAAAAATAATAGTGGTCATAGTCTTGGGAAATAATAGCCATCAACATAAAAAAACATATAGGCAACAAGCTAAAATAGGCAAATGGAGGATGCTAAAGGATATCAAAAGGAGGAAATGGTGGTTCATCCCCACCCTCATCATTGGGGCCACCAATGTCTCTAGGTGCCTAAAATACAATAACACATAGCTTGTCAGTAACCAACAACCAAAAACCATAACTTAAAATAAAACTAAAACATAGAATACATCAAACTTGTCAGGAATTTGGCTCCACGACTTCTAGGGATAGATGTTGAAGGCCATTCTTCAAATGATGGAAAATATGATCCTCCATTATATTGGCCCAATCAATATTCCCAAAATCAACATCAGTGAGGATGCTAGTCCTATCTACTATGGTCCAAGTAGGTGGCTCCTAGGTAATATTACCTACAGAAGTCTCATATTCAATAGTGATGATCTAAGGAGTATGGGATTTCTCCACCATGAGAGTGCTCTCAAAGAGCTGGTAGACACTCTCCAAGTAGATGCCCTAAATGAACAACTCTCTCTTACATTGTTCAACTAACTCCACTTTAATCCACTTTAGGTAGGCCTCTTGATCAGCCTTATAATTTTCTTTTGGTCCTTTTATGTCCTACCTCACTCTAGGACCCAAGCACAGTGATCTTTCTAATGCTCAATCTTTTGGAAGATAAGATTCATCTACATCCACTGCTCTACCATCTCTCATAAGACAACTACCTTGTCCTAGATGGTATGTCAGTAGTGGGCCCACATGATCTCTTTGGTTAGCCACTTGGGCTTCAACAAAGGCCTTGTGTTCTTGGAGATCCCTAATCACCTCCTCCTACCATTGAGTTTTCTTCCTCAAGGTTACAACCTACTCCCATAGGGATTCATTGAACCTCTCCATCTCCCATGAAGTTTTTGTGCACAAAAATGCTAAATCAATAGTAACTTCCTACAAATTCAATGGCACAATCTATGCATTAGAGGAAAATTTTCACAAGGAGTCAATCTCCATGTCTTGTTGGGGTCCCACTTCATAGATGGCACTACAGGCAACACATAACCATAGAATGCAATCATAGACATAGTTTACAACCTAAGATAGCCATAACATAAACATAACCTATAACATAACTAAATTATTAAGGTATAGAAGATAAATTTCTTACCTATCTTGGATGCAATTTATTGCAACTAGTTGATGATGTCCTTAGCCATCCCATGCATAAACTCTACCTTGTTTGGGATCTCTAACCATGGTTTTGCATAAAACTTAGGGACAAGGGCTTACACTGGTGGCTTAGGAACTACTATAAGCATAAAAATCATCAAATGGTTAGGACAAAAGAAATACTTAAGATAATAGGATATAATAAAAAAGTGTTAAGACATAAGCATACTTGGTTCCTCCTCTTCTTCCTCTAGTATGATGATAGGGGATGCACCAGGTACAACCTCATCCAACAAGGCATCTAGATCATCTATATCTATGTTGGCTAATCATTTAGCCTCATGCTACTGAAAGAGCACCTCCTCTACATTCCTTTGCTCTTTATCCACTGCAGTGACTACATGCCTTTGTGCTTCCTCCTCCATGGTAGCTTGGCCTACCATATATCAATGCTTTCTATGACCATAGCATATTAAAAATTAATTAGCACATAAATCCATAACATATCAATAAATCTTAAAACATAGATAAAACATACTAATGACCACTTGATATGATGTCTTAAGCTTAAACTTAAGCTTCTTTTGGGTACGTTGCTCTGATGCTAGTGGTGCTTCATCTACAAGCCTCTTAAGCTTGGCCCTAGTTGCCCCTTTGGCTTCTCTACATAGGAATTTGGCCTCTAGGACACTTGCTAGAATTGTGAGGGGCTCCTCCCCCATGCTGTCAAGGGATTCACACCACCTACCACCAAGATCTTTGGTGGTAATAGACAATAAATCATCCATCTCATTTGGTGGATTTTTGGCCTACATGGTTAGATAAATGTGCTTTATCCAGGGCCTAGAAAGTTGGTTTGGGTCTTAGATAATCCATCATTCATTCCTCCATACCACTGGAAACTCCATCAACCTCTTCAAGTAAGCTAAAAAAATGAAAAATGCATGTGGATTATGGTAGAGGTATCATTATGGAGTTTGAGAATCTCCTCCTGAAGCCCAATAGCTAAAGTAGCCACTCAGTTGAATCTAGTGTCCTCCCATAGGACCCTCTTAAAGGTCCATCTGTATGTGATGCCAAGTATCTTCTTTTGTAATAATAGTTTGGGAAATTCACAAGATCTAATCAAAGGATATAATTCCTTTTCATAAAGGTTCATGAAGCTATCTATAGAAAACCTAGAGTGGCCTATGCTACTACCAAACCACTCCAAAACTTCCTCGTGATGACCTACTTCCTTCACTAGTTTTGTGGCAACCTTTACCTCTTCAGCGGGGACACCAAACAAGTTGCAAAAGGTACCCTCATTGATGGATATGGTAATCATCACACCTTGAATCATGGTGATAAAATTATTGGCTCCTTTTTCAAAGGAGTTAATGATGTTCAACATCTTAGTAGCAGGGATGGAAGGGATAGGTACCATAAACACATCAACCAAAACTATATACTCAATGTTTTCTTGGATATACTTAGGTGTCTATCCCCTTAGCCACTCCTATGCTAGTATCACCTCACCAAACTTTAGGATGAGGGTATCCTCATGATGTTCTAAAACTAATAAGATGACATTGGCAGAGGTGGAAGGTTTTTCAAGATAACAACCAAATGTTTAGCATCAACATATGCATGTTTAAGAACTAGTTAAAACCTTAGTACCATAAAATATTAGACACTACAACTCTTATTTTTACCTTTCTTCTTCTTGCTTGATGTGGCTTGAGTAGAGATCCCAACTACAAAGGTCTGATCCTCGGTGCTCTTAAAGCCCACCCACTAGTTTTTTATGTCTCTATTTGTCACATACCTCTTGTAGATAGGGTTGAAGTCTTTAGTGTATCTACCAAAGTCCTCTCTTAAGTGTTCATACACAACAGTTCTAATTTGAGGGCCCTTGGTAAGTACATCTAAGGCAATTTGAGTGACTACCAACGTATGATCATTCGTAATCAATCCTTGATCATTGACCCTATACCTATAAGAAGTTCATAAAATTGATAAGTTACAAAAGGTAATTTAACCAAAAAATCCAAAAAACATAAAATCACTATAACAAGTATGATTACCCCTATAGATGGTACATGGTGCCATGTGGGTTTTGAAACAATGTGTGGACTCTTGTGCCACCATGACAGTATTATTAGCATTATACTAATTATACTCTTGCATAGTCTAGATATCCATGTGGTACCATGCGCCAATGATGTCTACAACTTCCCCTACTTCTTGAGGCGGTGGATCATTAGTGCTGAACCATAGCATCACTCTAAAATTCTATAGAATATAGGTAAGGAATTCCCTTGAACTTAGCCAAAACCATAGTAATCCCTTTCCTAGGTCCATGTTAGGGAGAGGAGTGTTGGCCTTAGGATGATTGATATAGCATAAGATGCTTACTAGCTTAATGATGATGAGTATGGGCTTCAAAAGGTCCTTGCATGGAAAAGAAAAAATATCATAACCAACTAGAATTTCTTGACAAGTTTGTAAAAAATCATAGTTAGAGGGTGAAATTAGCCCCTATAAAAAAACTCTAAGGTGTTTATTCAAACTTATCCAAATACTCAACAAAAATATTATTACAAACTTTCATAGCCTTATGCATCATTACCAAGCCATTATGGCATAATAGCATGAATATTACAAAAAATAGTAATAATTGCTTATGACCTTCAAAACCAAATTTAGAACATTAACAAAATTCCTAGACATCCCCAAGGGCATGGAAGTTAGTAAGATAAATCTCTAAGTATGTCAACCACATCCATCTCCAAAGGGGTAAAGTGCTACAACTAAATTAAGCCTAATTAACATAGACTATATCAAAAATCTATTAAAAATTCATCCTAGCTTCAACTTCAATGATTCCACCATGTAAGGAATCCTAAAATCATAAGATTTTTAGAACTTGATATTAAAACTAAAAGAGCCTAACCATTTTTTATATAAAACATATTCAAAAATAGCAAAACTGTAGTTGTCAACCTAAACCCTCTTTTGTGTAGGGTTCAGAAAAAATTCATCAAAAATTCGTTTAAGCTCCAAACCAACCAATTCCACCACCATTTGAAAGATAGACTCAAACCCTATGGACTAATTCTTAATAAAAATTCAAAAATCTTTACTTTTAATTGGAAAAAATTCATTAATTTGGATGAAAATCTAAAAAATGGCACAAACCTTGATTACACAACTTGATTGAAACAACCATAACTCTATCATTTCACATCCAAATCAAATGGAAAAAAAACCATTGAAAATCTTAAAAATAATCATAAAAACTTATAACCTTATATTTTTCATAGATAAATGTTTTTTCTCAACCAAAAATACACAATAATACTTGATTTTTTCTTCAGAAAGCACCAAAAATCACAAACCTTGCAAAAACTAACTTAATCTAGCGATGAATTGTAGCAAAAAGAGTCAAAAAAATTATATCTGTATGAAAAAACACAAAAATAAAAGGGTAGAAGTTTTTTAAAAATAAATTTTGCAAACAATCAAGTCTAGATCAAGAAAAATGAATCTATCCCCAAATTTTAGAAAAAAAGCATGAAAATAGCAAGCCTAATTTTGAAAATCAAATCTACAAAAGCTAAAACAAAAAGATAACCTTAGATCTACATAAGAATGTCCAAAAATGAGGTATTATTTCATTAGAATCTCATTCCATCCCCTCAATTATCATAGATTTGACAAAAATGGCAATACCCTCTAGAAAAACAAGAAAAAATGGCTAGAAATTGAAGGGAAAATGGCTAGAATAGCCTACCTTATGGTAGTCACAAATGATGCCTTGATAGAGATTGGTCTAGGAAGTCTAGATAAATTTTTGAAATTCTCTTATGCCTTCTAGATCTATGCATTCTTTCCCTTTCCATGCTACTTCGATGCCATGGTCACACCAACATTGAGAAACTTTGAAATCTAGATGGGATGGAGGTTCTACGCTAGCTGGAAGGAAGATGTGATAATTCCATAATAAGAAGAGATGTTTTTGGCTGTAAAAATATCTTCTAGAGATCTCCACCAATGTGCCTCTTTCAAAGGATTAGAATTGTAATTGAAACTTGTAAATATTAAACATAAAAACCTAATTTAAACCTAAACACCCACCTACAAACCCTTGTTGCCAATTCGGTTCACTAGAGCTTGAAGTGTACTAAAGTGAAAAGGGAGAAAAGTATTTTCTAGGTTGATAATGATTGGAGATAACTTCAAATTTTAAAATTTTAAATTTTGGTAAGTGGGCCCCACCATATGCCTTCACTCTCAACCTAAAAACTTCATCAACATTCAGGTTTTAATCCCTTGGCTATTTAGAATCATGTCTAGGCCTTAACCCCCATGAATCCATGCTAAGGAGTCCATGCCCAATGTGGATACATGCCTCCCACCTCCTAAAGCCCCTAAAAGTGAACTTTCTTGCCGTTTTTGGCAACTTTAACTTACCTCATCCATCCCTGGTCTCTGAAAGGGGGTTAAACCTTACAAAAACAATACATCTTAGGTTTTCACACTGAGGAAACATTTCCCAACATGTAAGAAATGGGGTAACATCCATTCTTACCCCCCCCCCCCCCCCCCCCCCCCCCCCCCCCCCCCNCACCCATATAGGCTAAATTTGACCCCCAGAGTGGGCCTGCATGACCTAAAACCCCTCCAGTCTCCCTTACCAGCCCCAAAACCTCACCAAATCTAGTTGAAAGTGCTTGAAACCTTGGGATTTGGTAGTCCACACTAGGGGAGGCCTCATCTACATTGAGCATCCTAAAATTATCATGTATAGATGGGGGGATAACCAAAAATCTGTAAATCAACTACCTAGTAGCTACTTTTCAAGCCTAACACCCCCTCACAACCTCTAGTAGCCTAGTACAACCTTTAAACAAGTCGATTTTCCATCCATAGCCTATTTCATGATAGGAAGCCATCCTTCCATGTTATCTAGTATGGATTAAATGTGAAAACATATGATTTATGTAAGAAAACATAATTTATGACCTAAAACAATAAAATGACCTACTTTGATGAACCCTAGACCATGTCGAAAACCTCTAGAGCTTCTGAGTACCTCAAAAGTAGTAAAAAATAACATAAAATTTTCATTGCCCTCTCATCCACACTGGGTCCATCATGCCTAGTGTGGAAGAAGGGGGGTTGGTTTCATGGGGCACTTAGGAAGCTCTAAAATACTAGATTTTGACACTAAGTATCAACTGTTGACATCGGCAACCCTGAAGGCTAACATGCATGGTTGTTTGACTACCAAACTAGCCAGATATGACATTATTGATTCAACCACACTAGGGGAGACCTCTTCCATGTTGACTAACATTGAAACAATGTGGATGTAGCTAGGTAGGTCAATGGGATGTCCTAGATGTATGAAAACAACATCAAATTGGCTCATACTTGTATCAAAACCTTAATAGCCTTGCCAAAAGCCACTAGAATGCCAAAAATTAACCCCCTAAGTATGTTCCATGTTAGGAAGGATCACATACACGTTGAGCATCCTAGCCTTAGAGTGGATGGAGGGAGATGAATGTGAAACCATTGAATTTTTCATGGAAATTAACTTCTGAAAGCAACCTAATCCTTTCAGAAGCCACCAAACTTTTGGAAATCAACTAAATCAGTCCAAACGTGTTCCTCTTGGATTCTCCATGCTGCCATGCTAATCATCCTAGAACCAACATGGATAGAGGGGGTTGAAGCCTAAAAACCATATAACAACCCCTAAAATGACTGGATTTTGACCCTAGGCATTGATAATTGACACTAGCAACCTTGGAGATCCACATGCATGGCTAGAAGTGACACAAAATAGCAAAAAATGGAGTCCATTAGTTCTTGCACACTAAGATCCACCTCTTCTATGGTGGCTAGCTTGGAAATAAAGGGGGTAACTTGAGGATGACTAAAACAGTGGCCCTTAGACTCCTCAAATAGACACTAGAAAACCTTATGTGCATCCTAGAATCATGTTTACAACTTCCAAAGCCCTCAAACCTTGAAAAACTAGCCTCAAATAGCCAAAAATCTATCCACCTTGATCTTCGTAGCTAGATCCACATTGGATACTCCACCCCTAGCATGTACCTAAGAACATCCAAAAATACCACATTTTGATCTTAAACCTTAGCACTTGAGCTTGGCAAATTTGGGAGCTAAAATGCATAGTCAATTATGATTCAAATTAGCCTAGATCTAGGATTCTTATTCCATCCATGCTGGAAAAGCCCCTTCCATACTAGGTAGCATGAAAATAGGGGGTGAAGCTTCCTTGCCACTTTTGGTGGCAAGATAACACTCAAGGAAACCAAAATCTACATTGTAGAAGCCTAGAATGTCATAGCCTTAATTGTGCACTTTTTTGACCTTTTTTTAGCCTTCAAAACTTATCCACACACATTTCCCACACTGGAGCAACTCCCCTAGCATGAAAATAAGGGGGTAAAACCTTAGATGCCCTCTTACAGCCTCCAAACATAACCAAATCCAACCAGCAACTTGGAAAATCATGATCTATAGCACTAAGAGCCTAGAAAATTTGTCAATGTATTCCAAAACCATCCCAAAATCATATAAAAAGTACACCCCCATTATTCTATGTTTCAACCATCATGCATTGTGTGGAAAAAATGGAAGAAGTAATTTCAACTTCTTATGGTACTCAAAACTAAGTTAAATGGCCTAAAAATGAAGCTATGGGATGTACAACTCTCATATCTAGGTACCAGCTACTAGTCTAGTCTTTTTTTATCCAGTTTTCACTTGGATTTTAATTTTCCACACTAAGCCCCCTCCATCCACATTGGCCAGCATGGAAATAGGAAGGTGAAGTTTCAAAACCTACTTTTTGGCCTTTATCAACCTATAAAGTGCTCAATTTTGACATATCTAGCCTTGATTTGCCTTGGGAAGGTTCTAAGATCCTGATTTTGATCCTCTAGATGTCTAAAAATCTATTTTTCTTAGTTTCCATGCTAGGACAACCTTGCCTAGTATGTAAGATATTTCCAAGCACCAAAAAGGAGTTTTGAGGGTTGCAATTGGTGCCAAAACTAGTCCATTCCCTTCCTCAATCAACTACACTAACATGCAAGCCATCAAAATTCACAAACTAATCAAAAAGATCTTGGGAGACTATTTGAATGTTTCTTCCACATTGGCTAGTATGGAAACAAGGGAGGTCAAAAATGGAAGCCTTAAAAGCCTTGATTTTTAGGGCCAATTAACCCATAAATAGCCTTGATTGATGTCCAAATTCACTATGATCCTTGTAGCCTCAAACCATGGCCCACTAAGGCCTAATAATGGCAAAACCTAATTCTTTTTTATCTATATTAGCCAAGTTGCATCACATGTAGCCTATTTGTCTTGCTTTGGCATTATTGCAATGATGTTTTGACTTGTTTTTGGTCTTATCTTACATTGTTGACCTTCTTGATCTAGTATGGCCTTTAAATAGACATATATTTTCTTTGTTTGCTTTCTTATAGCCTTATTGGCCTCTATTTAGCCTCTAATTGATATCAAATAGTGGGGTTTGGCCTTCCCTAACCACTGTTTATCACCATGTGATATGGCCTTAAACTGGCATTATGGCCCACTAAGGCCTAAAACTAGCAAAACTGTGATCTTTGTTGACCATTTGTAGCCTTATTCATCATGTTTCCCTTTGCTTGATATTTATTTGAACTTTATTTGGCCCTTATTACACTTGTTTGGAATTTTTTTTTACTCTATTTATAGCCTTGGATGACTTGTTTGCATTAGGATAGCATGTTTTTACATAATTTCATAGTCTTTTAGCATTATTTATTCATCTTTACCTAGGTATCACTTAAAGTGCTTATGGTTGACATGCAAGACTAAAGTATGAGTAACTAGAAGCTAATCAATCTACCTTTGAGCCTAAGTGGCCCTCATGGTAATGTAGAATGGTATATCAACTCTGATTACCTAGATATTAAGCCTAAGAGTCTTGTTAACCACATAGCCTCAATAGAGAAACCTCTATAATGGCCTGAAAACCTAGTCAAAACCCTTGACTTAGAGAAGGGTGACATAACTGAGGACTCTCTAGTTGAGGTTTCTATTACAAAACATAGTAGTAAGGAGAAAACCCCTAAACTAAGTTTCTCATTTGAACTTCAGTAGGATCAAGACATCGGCAAGGTCATACAAGCCAATATTAAGGCATTTTCTTGATCATATGAAGATATGCCAAGTCTAGACTCATACTTAGTACAACACAAAATCATATTAGACCCTAGCATTAGACAAATTATGAAAACAAAGTGCACAAAATTAGACCTGATTTGGCCTTGGTAGTTCATGATGAGATCTTAAAACTCTACCAAGAAGGCTTCATCTGAGCTATCAACTACATAGAATAGATGTCCAACATAGTGGTCGTCCATAAGAAAACTAGGAGTATCCATATTTGTATTGATTTATGAGACCTAAATAAAGCAACTATTAAGGATGATTTCCCTCTATCTAGTATTGATCAACTAATCGATACTATGGTTAGGCATGCCTTGTTATTCTTTATGGATGGATTCTTAGGATATAACCATATTAGGATCAAGTTAGAGCACCAGCTTAGCATGACCTTTATCACCTTGTGGGGTACCTTTTGCTATATCATGATGTCCTTTGGCCTTAAGAATGTAGGAGCAACCTATCAACAAGCCATGACTTATATCTTTAGTGATTACATGCTAGGTTTGCTCAATGATTACATGGACAATATAGCCATTAACTCAAAAGTGATCTACAACCATGCTAATGATATAGATCTTGTGCTCAAATGATGCCTTAAGTATGAGCTTAGGCTCCACCCTAAGAAGTGCATTTTTAATGTCAAGACTGATAAGATGCTTGGTTTTATAGTTTTTGAAATAGGAATACATGTCAATCTTGATACGATTAAGGCCATATCTAAGTTAGCAACATCTACCAACCTTATGGAGCTTTAGAGATTACAAGGAAGATTGCAATTTATATGTAGGTTTATTGCTAGACTTACATATAAGTTACAGCCCATGCAACACTTGCTTAAGAAAGGGATTCACTACAAGTGGATAGCTCAATGTCAAGTGACCTTTTGAAACATTAAGTAAGAGTTGGCACAACTACCAATGGTCTATTTGCCATAAGAGGGAAACTATTTTACATCTACCTTGTCATATCCAACATGTTCATTGCATCTCTACTCTATTAGAAACATGATGATGGAGTAGAGATGCTAGTGTACTACCTTAGCCATGAATTAATTACCCACAAGACATGATACACTGAAGTGGAGAAGTATTATCTAACATTAGTCTACTCATTGAAGATGTGGAGACACCACCTCTTTAGAAGCCAAGCCAACATCATTTACAAAGATAATATACTCAAAGCCATAATGACTAACATCTATGAAAATAGCCATATTATCTAATGGAAAGACATAACTATGGAGTCTGACCTTCATTACCGCTCTTAATCCTCAACTAAAGGTCAAGCCATAGTTGTACAACTCATAGTATCACCTATTGATGACTAAGAAACCATAGATTCTAAGTTCCCTAATGAGTACATTAACATTGTTAGCTAAGTGCTTGAGGATTATTAGGTGGTCATGCACTTTGATAGAGCTTCAATTACCCATGGGGCTAGTGCCATTGACATCGTAACATTTCCATCTAGTGAATTTTGATCCTTAACCTATCATTTTGAGTTTCCATGTACCAAAGTCATAGCAAAGTATGAGGGTTTGATTAGAGGAATGATGGTAGGTTATGACCTAGGAATTAAGTAATTAATGGTCAAAGGTGATTCCAAACTTGTGGTTATCCAAGTAACTAAGGTCTATGCATGTAAAGAAAAACATTTACAACCTTATTATGACCTAGGGAAGCAATTGTTATTATAGTTTGTAGATATTGATATCCAATACATACCTTGAAATAAGAATGTTATAGCTGATGCAGTTGCAACATTAGTCCTCAATGTGACACTAGATGTGTTTAGTAGGTTGTCCACATTAACTATGGTCTATGTTATCCCCATCATGCAAAATTCTAAGGATGCCTTTATGGTTGTAGTTCATACTACTCCTACTAGGGAGTGGTATGATGATATCAAATTTTACCTTATGCATGATGAATGCTCACAAGGCCTGACTATTTCTCAAAAGGACGTTGTACGTAAACAGTTAAAGTAGTATCTTATTGTAGGTGATAACACATTATGTTGACGATCCTAAAATGGCATATTGTTAAAGTGCTTGGGTGAAATTGAAGTGAGAACAATCCTAAAAGAGGTTCATGAGGGTGTTTGTGAAGGACATATAGGACCTAGAGCTATGACCACTAGGATTAGACAATTAGGCTATTACTGGTCCTATATGAAAAGTGATAACATATTATGTCGACAATCCTACAATGGCAAATTACTAAAGTGCTTGGGTAAAATCAAAGCCAAAATAGTCCTATAGGAGGTTCAAGAGTGTGTTTATTGAGGACATATAGGACCTAGAGCTATGGCCACTAAGATTAGATAGTTAGGTTGTTACTAGCCTTATATGGAAAGTGATTGCTTGCAGAAGGTTAAACATTGTAACACATGCCAATAACATAGCAACCTCATACATGTGTCACCAATTGAGTTGCATACTACTCAGATAAACTATCCATTTCAACAATGGGATCTAGATATCATTGGTCCTATAACTCTTAAGTCTTCAGTAAGCATGGCTTCATCATCACCACAACTAAATACTTTACTAAGTGGGCTAAAGCTATTCCCCTAAGGAAGGCTACATTTGAAAAGTTTTGTAAATTCATCCTAGATAACATTATAGCTCATTTTTGGATACACATGAACATAGTTACAAATAATGAATTAGTAGCCAAGAGACAAAGGATTTCTATCATGACGTAGGCATTAAGAATTCTTTCTCATCACCTTATTACCCTCAAGCCAATGGATAAGTAGAAGCAAGAAATAAGGCCATCCTCAACTTTCTCAAGAAGATGCTCAATAGTAGCAACTGAAAATGGCATAAGTAGCCTATCCATGCACTTTGGGCCTATCATACAACTTACCATACAACCATTGAGGTAACACCTTCTAGCTTGGTTTATGGTTGTGAAGCTATTTTACCTCTTGAATTCCATGTACCATTACTTTAGATGGCTCCAACCAACTTCATAAATGGTGAACAAAGTAAGGAGTTTTGGATAGCAAACTTGGACTTGGTGGAGGAGCAAAGAATGCAAGAACTTGTTCATGTTGAGCACTATCAAGAGAGGTAGAAATGGCAGCACCACCATAACCTGAGTAAGTGTAAGATCAAGGAGGAAGACCTAATTCCCAAAGCTATTTGTGAGCATGTAGATAAATTCTTAGTTAACTAGGAAGGGTCCTTCCTTGTCATCAAAGCCTATGGTAACAATGAATTTAGAATAGCTGATATGAATGGGAATGAGTTGACCAATTCACTCAATCATTCCTATCTAAAGTCATATTACATGTAGCTAATAATCATCAAACAAGTAAGCCTATTTTACTATGGCCTGCCAAGGCCTTAAACTAATGCCATGGTCTACTATGAATTTAAACTGGCATCATGGCCTCTTAGGGTCTTAAACTAGCACCATAGCTTTCCATGGCTTTAAAATGGCAACCTTAGTGACCTAAGTAGCTTGGTTTTATCATTCTATGTGGTTTGTATACATTGTAATGTTATAACATGTTCTATTTGTTTGGTTTTCTTGTCCTCTTGGAATTGTGTGCCATTGCAAGGGTGGAACTCATTACAATGTATAACCATGCACATTGCAAGGGTGGAACTCATTACAGTAGCAAGTCACCATGCAACCTTGATGTGCATGATTGAATTAGTTTTTCCTACTATGTTAAGAGTTCTTGTACCATTTCCCTCCATCTAGCACTACTTATTGAGCTCAACCCCTAGCCTCATTATATCCTCCCATACCTTGGAAAATAATGTTGACCTATGATTTCCACATATGTACTATGGTCATATGACATCTCTTCATCATGCTCCATCCTCAAGTCCACTTGAATGTTACACAACTCATTCAATGGAAAATCACCATGTTCGTCAAGTGTAACACACCTCGCTTTGATGAGAAAACCAAGTCTATTGAGTGTAACACACCTCATTCAATGGAAAAATCATATATAACTAACTTTGGCAAAGAAACCTAATGATGGTTTTACCTCATAAAAAAACATGAGGAAGCAAACTACTGAGAAGCTGGATGGCTAGTAAAACCTCAAAGCCTAATGGTAGAGGAAATCTTGTAGCAAAGTGATTAGGTCCTCAAATATATTTTTTGAATAACCAATACTTCAAAACATGTCAGTACCACCCTCTATAGCCATTATGTCAACATTTGGAATGCATTGGTAGCCTCTATGTCCATTTTCCTATGACCTCATTGCCATCTCATCATCAAAACCTTATCTTATCATCACAAGCACTCTTTGAGATGGCTTGACATGAATGGATCAAGTGTAGAGAGGAAATTTCAGTGGTGGAACTTGTTGGCACATTTTTACCATTTCATGGAACAGGTGGACTTATTTGCAAATGGTGAGGTACAGAATCCTAATGAACTGAAACTATTCAAGGAGGATTATGTTCTTTCTTGTTAAGAATTCTGCAATAGTTAATTAACCATGAAGTTGGAATAGAAATGAAAATTTTGCTGAATTGAATGTTTTGAAAATCAAGGGATAATGACATTGCAATTGGGAATGTTGGCATGAGGGTTTATCTAGAGTCAAAAGAAAATGGTGTATCAATTGTAGATATCTCTCTAGCTTATGATAGAGTAGCTCTAGTTACTTTTTCTGTAATAAAGTGCAGAGAAGATGAATATGGAATCGGCCTTGATATAACTGGGATTACATTCGAGGTGCCACAAATTAAAATGTGAGAGTACAACTCCACTTATGCATTCGGTTGTATACGCATACATATATTTATATATCAACCCATGCATCAAATCCATGGTTATTATCTCTACTACTATGATATAAATAACAATAAAATATAATATTGATTTAAAAAGGGAATTTATGCAACAATTGTTCAAAGTCCTATGAGAATTGAACACTTGTCAATTGAAATGGTGGTTATAACCACCACAAAGGCCACTTGTCAACTACAACCTCTTTATCTCCACAATGGCCACTTGTCAACTAAATGGGACACGTGTCAACTGCAACTTGTTTCTCTCCATGGTGAACACTTGGCAACTAAATGAAGACACTTGGCAACTGAATGAAGACACTTGGCAACTGCATGAAGACACTTGGCAACTACATGAAGACACTTGGCAACTGCATGAAGACACTTGGCAACTGCATGAAGACACTTGGCAACTACATGAAGACACTTGGCAACTACATGGGACACATGTCAGATGCAGCATTTTTATCTCTTTGGTGGTTGAAACCACCCAAAATTGTTGTAACTTACCTAACTTGTTGGGCAAGTAACCTCCTAACTTGTTGGGCAAGTAATCTCCTAATTGGTTGGCCAAGTTACTTGGGAGAGAAGTTAGGTGAGATATTTTTGAATATGTAACTTCCCTACCTACCTTGGAACCCTATAAAAAGGCTTCAAGGGTCAAGGAAGAATATCATCATCACACTTGGGGTCTCATACATCACACTTTGAAGGCTACTAGTTAGCACTTGGGCTCTCACTTGGAGACACTTTGAGTCTTGGGAGAAGAGCATTTTGTAAAGAAGAAAGTGTGAACGATTGCTTGCAAGATGGCTTGCTAGAATAAAGATTTCAGCCTCTTTGTCATGGTCCTGTGAGTTATGCATTTCATTTTTTGTTTTGTTTAAATTGTTTAGCTAGTGGTTTAGATAGTATCATCCTTGGCAAGTAATTTTGGGATTTTTAGATTGCTCTTATTGTTCTTGTTGCCCGATAGAAATTTCTATTAAAATTTTGCCATAGAAGCGCTTGTGTTTAAAAGCCTTAAGAGCATTTTAGTAGTAAATTTCATTATTGTGCAACGTGTGGGAACTGCTATTGGGATTGTTGTAAGAGAGCCTCTGTTTGTAGTCACGCCGTTGAACAATTCAGTAGTCGAGAGGGTTCAGAAAATCTTTGGTATTTTGATGGGACCAGAATAGCTTCTTTTTATCTTTAAAGTGAATTCTCGTGGTATTTCAATCAGAAATTGTCAAGTCTTTTAAAGGTTCTGTTTGAATGCAATCGTTGACATCTATTATCTAGTCAAAATGGAGTCTCGTACGTGGTAGTTTACGCAGCAATTTTTGGTAGCATAATAGGATTGTCTTGAAGATATTGCTTGTTTGAGCCTTGGAAGTTTGAACAATTCG
Organism: Gnetum montanum; assembly: GCA_015680685.1. Lineage (NCBI taxonomy): Eukaryota > Viridiplantae > Streptophyta > Gnetopsida > Gnetales > Gnetaceae > Gnetum > Gnetum montanum. The sequence goes on from MNCI01035994.1 coordinate 98,630, forward strand.
TAGATATTGAATTTGGGATAGCTTTATTGCGAAGTGTTTACTCGTGTCATTTTACCTTGTTTAAATATTTGAGGTCTACACAAATCTGCTTTCTTTTCTTTTCTGCTTATTTCCATCGAATCTTGCTCTATTTCTAGTTTTCTTGTGGAACTATCTCTTTCTCTGGGGAAAATTAGGAGTAGATTGCGGAGTTGTGCTCAAATGTTTTTGCAAAATTTTATTTGTTACAAGTAGGTATTATAAGGACCGCGTAGACTAGGCAGTTGAACAAAATAGGAAATTTTCAACAACTCACAGTACTTGGCAAAGTTGGCTGAATCTCTTTAAAGTAAGTCATTTGTAGTTTACACGCAACGCAATCGTTACATTTCTCACAACCGCACGCCGCAACAGCACACACACATACTCACATTAACTACTGAGTCTATTTGGAGGTATCTGGGCCTTGGTGTAGCTAGAGACAAGCAAGCACCTAAATCCTGTTTGAGGACACTCGTTGGCGGTCGTGTCCCAAACGGTCGCCAACAGAACTATAGTGGTATTTTTTATTCTTTGTCAGTGTCTCTTGGGTTAATCCTCCAAGCAACAACAAAGAGGGGCCATTGAAACACTGTGAAAATTTGCATGTCATAACCAATTTCCATCATGTAGCCTTCACCCCATGAAACATGAGGCAAAAATTCATTGTAAATGTGAGTATTGTCAAGGGGGACAATCTCACATGTTTCATTCTTTCAAGGCCAAAAAATACCTTGTAAGTGATTAAAGCCTCATGTTGAAAGTGGAAAAAGTCACCTAGTATCTATATTTAGGTTTCTAGGAGGCTCAAAATTGCCTTTTTGGGATGCCAAAAATGGCAATTTAATGGGTTTTATTAGGGGGGGTGTATGCTTTTCTATGCTAGAAACACTTTTGAGGGATAAATGTCACCTACCCCTAGCATGGATAGTTAAAATCTTCCCCCTTAGCATTGAAACCTTCCTTCCCAATGTGAAAACTTTACCCCTCAACATAGAAGTTTCTCCATAGTGTGGAGGCTTCAACCCCTAGTATAGAAACTGCATGCACCTAGCATGGAAGGAAAATGATCAAGATTTCAACACTTGATTAACTTCAAGGTTGACCAAAGTTGCAGCCAAATCCTTCACTTCTCTCACCGCCAATAGTGACCAAATTTGTAGATATGAGGTAGTAGCAGAGAAGGTTCAATAACATCAGGAGTGGCTGAGCACCCAGATTGTGGAATGGATTAAATTAGCTTTAATAGACTTTGAACTCCCATCATAGTGAATCCCCTTTTGCTCTTTCTCTCTCTCACTCCCTCTCATGGGCATTTCTTGTACACATTTTTGGAACTCATTTTTTATTTTTTAATAAAGCTCTAAAGTTTTATTTTGTGTGTAATCTACATTTTCCTTCCTATTTTAGATCTACATTTTCTTTTTCCATTATACATTTTGTATTCTATAAGTTCCTAGGTGATCTATTGGATCATCCAAGGTAACCTAAATCCCATTTTATCCAAGGTCCTATGGATTTAGGGTTGAGACTACTGTGTCAAATCTTTTAATTTTTCCAATTATTGATTTTTTCAATTGCAACAAGTTTAGTATGACATGAGATTTTATAACTGTGATCATCATTTTACCCTTGTGCCAAAAAAATGAGATTATACATGAGTTCTTTTTTGTCATTCACCTCTATGAAGGTCTAGATATTTATTTATTTCTAGTTTCTTTAAATCATCTTTAATTATTATTTTCCATATCTTTTTTGGTCTCCCTTTTGGTGGCTTTCTAGAAATAATGATGTAGCAACTATGTTTAATAGACTTATTGTTTGATATTCTTTAAACATGTTCAAACCATCTAAGCCACCATTCTTGTAACTTATTTGAAATAGAAGCTACTCTATGTATTTTTCTAATGTTTGTATTATGCAAGTTATCTCTTTTAGTAACATTCAACATGCATCTAAGTAATCACATTTATATCATACTAATTTGTTATTCATGCCCCTTTTGTACAATCCAATATTTAACACCATATAAGATAGTAGGCTTGATTGCTATTCCATAAAATTTTCCTTTAGCTTTATTAGTATTCTTTTATCACATAGAAGACCACTAGCCTATTTCCATTCTAATCATGTTACCTCAAATATATATCTTATATCTTTATCAATTTCACCATTTAATTGGAGGATTGATAATTGGTAATGAAAATTTTTGTAATGAGGGAGTTTTTGACATTAATTTGTTACTTTTAGTTTATTACTATTTATTCTATTATTAAAATTTCACTCTATATATTCTATCTTACTTCTACTAATTCTTAATACTTTTGATTCTAGAGCATGTCTATACTTCTCCATTTTAGAAGTAGTATTTTCTCAAGTTGTATTTATCAATATAATATCATCTATAAATAGCTTGCACCAAGGGATTTCATCTTATATTTCCTTTATTAATTTATCCATAATAATGACAAATAAGTATGGGTTAAGCACAAATCCTTGATGTAGATCTACTATGATTGGAAAATAGATGTTATTCTAATTTTAGTACTAGATCTTTCATACTTATGTTAAATTACTTTAATATATTTATGAATGATGTTTTTCCTCTATAAATCCTACCAAATAATATCTCTTGTCACTCTATCATATATTTTTTCTAAGTCAATGAAGGTTGATGAAGTGTCATTAAGTCAATGTGTCGACTAGGCCACGTATACGCGGCCACGTTAACGTGGACCCATCGACGTAGCCTCCCTACATCGACGTGGCCCCATTTACGTAGCTGCCTATCTCGGCCTATAAATAAGAGGGCCTTTCGTCTCATTTAGGCATCTTTTAGTTAGTTGTAGTGAAGCTCTTGCAGTTTGTTCCTGCAGGAGATAGAATATTTTCCAAGTGCCCACAACAGGTGTAAGAAAAGTGATTGTCTATTTATTCGAGCGTTGATGTATTTGAGCCCATTGGCATGATGGAAATAAAGATGAACTATTCAAGCATTCCTTGCAGCATTTGGACTTAGCTATTTTATGCATTCAATACTTTAAGATGTTTATGCTTTGTTACTTACTTGTTAATTACTTAAGTTTCTATTATTGCTATCTTAATCACTATTGCTTATTCATAGTTCGTAAAGGCCATAAGTACGACCATCTCAAATGTAAATCAAACACTTGGTAAGCCCAGTGACGCTTAACATCTAGTCACCTAGAAGTGTTAGTAGATGCTCAAAACATGTTCAGAAGATGGAACTAGATACTTATGCTAGGAATAGTTAGAATACAAGTTAGGATAATTAGAGATTAGATAATAGTTTATTCCTTACTTTTCATACCTTAATTAGCTACCAAAAGATATAAAAATCATTAGCTTTAATCTCACTTAACCATCGTAATTAGAACATCACAAGTGAGATTAGGAAGACAGCGACTATTCTAACCCAAGGGTTTCACTGGTTAGGGTTTGGTGTATGTTAAGTGCTTATAGTCTATGAAATTCGATCAAGCTGCGTGTGATGCTCGTGATTCGTATGGTTGGGCGTAGGGGTACCTAGCCTCTCATCAAAGGTCATATGTATATTTTCTTCCATGTTTTTTGAATTTCTCTATCAATTTTTGAATCAACAATATAGCCTCTATAGTAGATTTCATTAGTATGAATTCAAATTAATGTTTTGATATTACTGATTCAAATATGGTATGCTACTCTATAACTCTTTTCATATTCCAAAATTTAACTTAAGAATTTCCCTAATTAAATTATACAAATCTTAATACTTGAGACATGTAACATCATAATGTCTATAACTTTTGATAATAAGAATTATAAAATCTAAGCACCAAAGTGCATGAGCATCATCATCATCATCCTAGCCTTCTTTTAACAAAATGTGGTTACTTACATGAGTTATTTTTGTCATTTACCTCTATAAAGAGCTAAATATTTTTTTCATTTCTATTCTTTTTGCAAATCATTTTTAAGTATTTCTTTTTATGTCCTTTTTGTTTCCTATTTGACTACTTTTCTAGAATAGTAATGTAGTAACATTTTTCATACGCTCATTGTATCATCTCCTTTTCATATGTCTAAACCATGTGATCTTCCATTCCTATAATTTATTTTAAATAAAATTCACTCTAAGTCTTCCTCTAATGTTTGCATTATGTAGTTTATTTATTTTAGTAACATTCAACATCTATCTAAGCATTCACATTTATGGTATAATAATTTTTTATTCATGCTTCTTTTGTACTACCCAACATGTAACATCATATAAGATAGTAGATCTTATTGCTATCTAATAAGGTTTTTACTTTAATTTTATTGGTATTCTTTTATTATATAGAACACAACTAGTTGATCTTCATTTTAAATATCCTACCTTAATTTTATGTCTTATATCTTTATCAATTTTACCATCTAATTTAAGGATTAATCCTAGGTAGTAGAACTATTTGTAGGGAGGGATTTTTTGGCCTTAAATTATCACTTATATTTCATAATTTTTTATGCTTCTACTAAAATTGCATTCTATATATTCTATTTTACTTCTACTAATTTTTAAGCCTTCTAATTCTAAAGCACGTCTCTACTTCTTTATTTTAGAAGTAATATTTTTTTGAGATGTATTCACCAACAAAATATATTTATAAATAGCATACACTAAGAAATTTCATATGTATTTCATTTTTCAATTCACTCATCATAATGACAAATAAGTATAGGCCAAGGCCAGACCCTTGATGTAGACCTACTATAACTATAAAATCAAATGTTGTTCTACTTTTAGTAGTAGCTCCTTCATACATGTATTAAATCACTTTAATATATTTATCAAGAATTTCTCTCTTCTACAAGATCTACTAAATAATATTACTAGGTACTTCATCATATGATTTTTCTAAGTCAATGAAGATCATATGTAGGTATTTTCTATGTTTTTTGAAATTTTTCTATGAATTATTGTATTATGAAAATAACATATCTTTCTTGCATCAATCCAAATTGATTTTCTAATACCATTAATTCAACTCAAAGACACCACTCTATGAATCCTAAAGCTTCATAATATGTCTATGTATCTTGATCCCTCTATAGTTTACACAATTTTTTATATCTTATTTATTTTTATAGATTAAAAAAATAATGCTTTTTCTTCACCAGTTGGGTATTTCTATATTCTTCAAACTTTTTAAAATAATTTCTACTAAGAAACTCTTGTATTCTCCAATGCTTTCCAAGCTTCTATAGGAATGTTATCTAGTCTAACAACTTTTCCATTTTTCATATTTGACAAGGTTATCTTTACCTCATGGAAGGAAAGTTCATTAATAAATCAAAATTTTGTTATTATTTTTGGATGTTTTCTCTTGGAATTTTTCCATTTAATAATTTTTAAAAATAAATTTTCAATCTATGTAAAATTTTATTATCTTTTACCAAAATTCTTTCATTTATCTCTTTGATACATTTAACATGATCAATGTTCTTATATTTATTGTTTTTAATTTTTTTCAATTTATAAAGATATTTTTTTTCTTCATTTGTTCCTAATTTCTCATAAAAGCTATCCAAGGCCTCATGTTTGGCTTTGGCTACTACTACTGTTGCATCTTTTCTTTTTCTTTCTTTCTTTTTTTTTGTCATTTTGAATATTAGCCTATTTTCTTAGTTATAACTTTGCTGACATTCCTTAAAGCATGTTTTCTTGTTTTTAATAGCATGTAGCACTTTATTGCTCTACTACTATGTCTTCTTTAGACTGTATTTTTTGCCTTATTTTTCACTAAAAGTGTTCTTTCTAGTTTTCTAAATGCAGCTTTTCATTTCACACCAAATTACATTTTTAGAGTAATCCTAATTCTAGATGTCTTCTTGAAGTAATTGTTTTCAAAATAAGATGATGTTATCTTTCTTTAAATTCTATCATTTGATACATTTAGTCCCTTTTTTCATACTACATTTAAAGCTTTATATTGCTATGTTCATAACCATTAATCAATATTGAGTTGTAAGGCACACTCCAAGAATGACCTTGTAGTCTTTGCATATAGCCTAGTTTGTTTTACATAAGAAAAAATAATCAAAATTTTTTTTATCTATACCACACTTATATGTGATTAAATTTTCTATCCTATTTTGAAAAAAACTATTTGCAATTACAAGATCACATGAAGTTGCAAATTGTCATAGTAAAGGTATCATATCATTGCACTCTTTAAATTCATGTTCTCCATGAATTCCTTCATATGCCATTTTTATAGTTCCAACAAAACCTTTAAAATACCCCCCCAAAGCGCATGTATAAATAGAAAGTTCAAATCAAAGTGATTAAAAAAATAAATCCCATAAATCATAAACTAAATCTCATAACATCATGTTGGAATTTAGGGATCCTTGTGATAAAAATTTTGAAAACTATTATAATTTGATGAAAATTCTAAAACTTTAATTTACCATAAGTCATGGTAATATAGCATGACTCTAGTATATGATCACGAGCTTACCATAGGTCATGGTGCTCTACCATGAACTAACCACAAGCATGGTATTTTTAGAAATAGTGAAATTATAAAAAATGAGGATATCATGAGTCATGATGATGATTAATGATAAAAATTTTGAATTTTTAAATACCATGACTACATCATGAGTCACGATAAATTTACCTTTCTATAAATGTTGAACCATGAGACAATCACAAATTTTAGTTAGAATTTTGTATCAATTATGAGATGAGTATGATTCATGGTAACACCATGATTTTACCATGAATCATGATGCTTTACCATGAGTGAATCATGGGTTGTGATCTATGAAAGTTCTAAGATATGAGATACCATGATTTATGGTAAACTTGTAGTTTGATAAACTTGCAATACCACAACTTGATCATGAGTTGTAGTCAAACTAATGGTCATAAAAATTTTGAGATTCTAAAGTTAGATTTGATCAAAAAATGGCTTGGTAGAGTTTCCTCAAGCTATTGAACAAACCAAAATATTAAATTGGATTGAATGAATTGAATTTTATGGGGAAATTGATAGATCCTATTTCAATGACTTTCAAACTCAAGATTTTTTGTTGGATTAGATATAAAATGAAATTGATGAAAGTACTTTCATGAAAAAGTTAATGATGATAACTTGTTGATCGAGTTGTTGATGGTTGTTAATGGAGATATTGGAAATTGGTATTAATTATTGGATGATAAAAATAATGGATGTGTGAGATATTGAAAACTAAAAATTGATGAGATGAAGATATGATGGAGCATAAAATGTTGAAAACATTTGTAACTAAATATTGAAAATTGCTTTAGCATCCTTACAATAATATTTTACTCTCATATGTATAGCCAAATGGTGGGATCATAATGATATATGATGAAACAAAGCTATTTTTATGAAAATTGGACTAGAAATTGAAGAGATATGAGAGATAGGGATCATTATCCAATTACATCAACCCATCAATCTTTTCTTTAAAAAAACTAAATTGGAATTCTCTATCTTACCTATGTGACATAATAATACAAGTATAATTTTCATGGATTTGGTCCCTATTTTACAAAAGAACTAAATTGTCTTTACTTGAACTTTATCATTTACTAAAATTTGAACTTTTTCTTTATACTTTTACTTGATTTTTTTGTAACTTGATATTTAAATATGGCCTTGTATAATCTTAAATTTGGACATGTTGAATTAATTTCTTTGTCTAGCTTGTAATTCATAACTTAGGCAAGTAAAGTGATTTAAGAATGAGTGACCAAAGTTGGATCAAGTTCACTCTAATAGAAATTAACTTTTAAAACTACTAAATCTAGATATTATTGAAAAGAAAATGAATATGCTAGAAAAGAAAACGAAAACTAGCTATCTTTAATTAAAAGTAAAAAGATTACACTCATGGTTCTCCAACTACCAAAACATAAGAAAAAACACTCAAACATACTCAAAATATGCTATAGATCATAAGGCTTTACAATCACATAATGGTTGTTATTAACATATGATAAAACTAAAAGAAATCCTTTTCCACAACTCAAGACTAAGATCTCAACATGTAAAGAACATAAGATACACTAGGAAAAAACACACATAATTAACCTAGAGCTACATACACACTCATTCACTCTTCACATGTACTCTAATGGCACTTGTTATGCTCTCTTCATGAGCTCTCATCATCTCATGACATCACATAAAGAATATACATTAATAAATATTGACAAAGAGAAGACAAGAAACCTAGAAAACATTTTCCAACTTAATTTGAGGATCTTAGGCTATTTCCATCTTTTTCTCCATTATCCTAACTATTTTCCAATTTGGAATGATCAATATTTTGGAGTTTCCCCACTTGTTTGGATTGACTTTGGTCTCCACAAGATGTCTCACTATCAACCATAGCTTCTAGTGGGATGTCGTACTTGGATGTGAGACATTTTCACAATAGCTAATACATCTCATCCAGGTCTAGGAAACCTTACTTAGAATTTCTCCCAATATGTAAGATTTCTCAAATTTGAACTGGAATGTCTCACTTGAATCTACTATGTTTCACTCATGATGATTATAGTAAAGTCAAGACATCTCCTCAAAACCTAGGACATCTTATGAAACATCTTTGCACTTGGTCTAGATGTTTTTCTAGCCTCTTGAAACCTATAAAAACCATCTATAGGATAAAGGAAAGGTAATCAAAAGAGGTGTGCCTACAAAAACTCTTTCATACTTTAAAACATGAACTCATGTGAACAAGGAAGTAGGGCTAGAAGTGATCCCCCACTGAAGAAGTTTGATCTTATGTGAGACATCTTCACAATAGCTAATACATCTCATCTAGGTCTAGGACAAATCAGTTAGAATGTCTACCAATATGTAAGATGTCTCAACTTTGAACTAGAATGCCTCACTTGAATCTGGTATGTTTCACTCAATATGATTATAGCAAAGTCAAGACATCTCCTTAAAACCTAGGACATCTTATCAAAGATCTCTGCACATGGTCTAGATGTTTCTCTAGCCTCTTGAAACCTATAAAAACCATCTATAGGGTAAAGGAAAGGTAATCCAAAGAGGTGTTCCTACAATAGCTCTTCCTTACTTTAAAAAGTGAACTCATGTGAATAAGGAAGCAAGGCTAGAAGTGATTCCCCATTGAAGAAGTTTGATCTTATGAATCCATATAGCATCATTTTATAAATTAATCCTCTCAATTGATTAGGTACTTATGTCTCTTCATACCATAAGTTCTTAAAACTTTGCTTCCCTTGAGTACAACTACCTTCTTCATTAAAGACTTGAACTAATTAGTTGTCCCCATTCAACTCATCAATGTTGTCCTATATGGTTTTCTTGTCAACTATTTAATAATGGTACAAAATATCTACAAAATTAAATACAAAAGACATATCAACATCATTTGGTAACTCAATCTCAAAATCATTATCGTTAATCTTTATCTTGATTCTAAAAGGACCCATCTTCTTGGATTTTAACTTAGAGAAGTGAACACCTCTCAATTTCTTCTTCTTTATGTAAATCCAAATCAAGTTACCAATAATAAAATTAGGCTTCCACTTTTCCTCATTCCTCTTAAGCACCCTCTCTTTAATGTTCTTCTCAATATTTGATTTCACTTATGCATGGAGATTCCTCATATCTTGTACAAAATTAGCACTAAATTGAGCTTCACCATCAAAGCTCTTCAAATCGTCCACCATCTTTGGACAAAAATCATATTGATGAGTGGTGAGGTACCCCTACACTCAACCATACGAATATGAGCGTTACATGCATGATCTGGTTGAATTTCGTAGACTAAGTGCCTACACGCCGTATGAAACACTTAAGGTTAATCATTCATTATCTTCCTAGACTTACTTGAATTTGTCATGGTTGTATGGTTAAGTAAGTCTGAGGTATATCATTTTTATGTCTTTTCAGTTTTATCTCCTACACTAATGAGGTGAAGGGTGAAGAAACTAATTAACTAGCTTTAACTAACTAACTAAGCCTTAATTAACCTAGCATCAGCATCCATTCCCACTTACCATTCACACCCTGAACCAATGCAAACTTGGCTACCAAACGCTATTCATTACTGGGATCACCAAGCATAACGCACGTGCTCGAAGCAGTCGTACTGAATGCACTTAACTATGCGAGAAGGGTTGAGAGAGATTTAATTAACTAACAAAGCATTTTAATGATGAACAATAAATAAAGTCCTATCTAGCTTAGTCCATGCACTACAAGGTTTATCCAAGAAGTTCATCTTTATTTCCATACACAAACTTGTGTTCAGGTACAATATTTGCTCGAATAAAGATCCATTCACTTTGGAGCTCCTACTACAGGCACATGGATATTATTCTATCTTTGGAGAGGAAAAACTACCAGAGTTTCACTATGGTTTAGGCCTAAACTCCGAAACAAGGGAGAGCCACCTCTTATTTATAGATTTGGAGCCACATTGTGATATCGCATACGTGATATCGTGGGATCCATGATATCGCGACCCATGCGATATCGCATACGTGATATCGTGGGATACGCGATATCGTGGCCCATGGGATATCACGTCCCATCATAACCCCATGACTGAATAAAATTCATCCTTGAGTTCCTTACAAAATACTGTGAAGGTATGTCATTATTGATTCAAATGGAACTAATGGTGAATGGGATGACATGTGAATGAATCATCATTACAAGACAAGACAAAACTGGTGTTCACGACAACAAGAGTGAACACTTTATACATTTGACATCAGCCCTTATTTGGCAGCTAAGAGAGAGAAAGAAAGAAAGAAGTTTTGCTACTGCTAATGCCAAGATTACACCTTTCATTGTCCATCCATAAGCATGCCATCCATCTCATTCTTTGCATAGCTGCTTCAGCATCGATCCATTCCAAGTGTTCCCTCCAGATCCAATCTGTTCTTGTATGATTTTCATCTGCAGACACAACACAGTCTTTATATTAGCAAGGGTAAATGAATCATAATGCAATTGATACCTTGCTTTGGTGAAAGGTCCATTGGCTAAGTTGTGGTATTGCTGATATGGATCTAGAGATATCATACTGGCTACTGAAGGTGTAGGGGTTAGGAGAAAATCAAAAAAAATTGAGTCCAGATCCCATGATTAAGAGTAAACCTCCGATAGTGATAGAATGGAGAAAGAATAAAGAACAAGAAATATGGAAAAAAAGCGACAACTATAACATCGATGTAATGGATGTCAAGATGGAAATGAACAAAATAAATTTCATTGCAAAAATGTTAAGGGAAAAAATTTAACTGATGCACCAAATAGGAATGTCAGTGGGTCCTCCACAAAGCAGGCTCATGCCCTTAATGCCCTAACAAACCCACATTCGAAGATTCCCTAGGCTCTAGGAATGTCATTTGGGACAAGAGTTAAAGTCTTAACCACAAGAATTTACCAAACATAAAACAATGTGTCTTAACCACAAGAATTTACCAAACATAAAACAATGTGTCAACCAAAATATACACTAATGATACAACCAGCAATGAGGTGAACAATGGAGAGAAGGATGGAGAGAAGAGAATGGAATGCAATCCCAAGAATAAGGTGGTGTACATCCCCTTGTGTATTTCATGGTTAATGTGACTTAGCAGATCCCATTCCAAGTCCATCCTCAACAAACCACATCCAGTGACTTCGCATTAATAAATTCGGCCAACCCATCCTCTTGAAGTAATAAGAATGCCTTCCCAAATAGCCACCACCATTCTGATGAAATGAAGGGGGAGAGAATGGGAAGCAAGAATGGCCTTAGTTAGAGGGAACATTTTTATTTTAGTCTCATAACCAGTGCTTGTATCCCAAATGATTATTTCTTCTAAGGGATGTGCTTTGAATTCTCACTGTTTGTTTTTTTTTTTGTGTTTATGCGTGAGAACCACACCATGCAAAGACTTTGTTATTTTTATTCACTCAGCTTCTCGATAATTAAGTAACGTTGAAATGGTAAGAAAACTCAAGAAGAAAATATCCAAGCACCCAAGATAATGGCCAACACAAATGCATCAAGTTCTCTTGAAGCCACAACCTTTTCAATCCTTGAGTTCTTCCTTAGTTTGAGAAATGCCCAATCACCGATTCGTTGATAGTTCTTATTTAGAAAGGGACTATACATTTCCAAGCTGAGAGAGATCATAGAAATTTATGGATGTATGAATGAAGTGAACTCATTTCCTTCTATATTAAAAGAACCATACCTTAGTATCAACATCATAGCTTAAAGGTAAAAACCAAACATTAGCATCCAATAGAAAAATAGTTCATACCATCATTAAGAACACTTATTGGGTGAAAAACTTACAAGATGGATAACACACACAAGAAATGGAAAAGTATGAATGATGTTGTAAAACAAAAACAAGAAAAGTTAAAGAAATTTGTAAAAAAAAATGTGTAAAACAAAAATGTGTAAAACAAAAACTGAAAAGAACTAAGGGCCCCAAATGATCAGCATAGGTAGTCATCTCCCCCATGACTGAATGGAAAGGGAGAGATCTGAAATAATGAATGCCTATTTGAATTTTTTAGAAGTGTCCAACTTCTCCCGATTGATGTTTTCAGGTTAAGAGTTGGAAGTTGGTGACGCTCATATTCCAATCTATCTCTGCTCTCGTTGTGGGCATGAGTTGTTTACCCAGTTCATTTCATGCATGTTGGTGGGCTACTCTCTTGATCAGTTGTCAACCACTGGGTGTTCTCTTGTTGTGTGGTTGCTACATATAGGCATCGTTGTATCTGTGTTTCTTGGGCACACCAGTTGCATGTAGGAGATGTTGAGCATTCCTCCATGTCATCACCCTCTAAGTTACTGTATGTGATGCATGGAACTTTCTTCTTCTCAATCTTTCCATAAATTTTTAGTTAGATATTTCCAAGGAAAGATCGCAGATTCCTAGGCATGCATCTATTGTGCTTAGCCATGCCCTTCCCATTATAATTGGGAAGTCTCCTTTGTTGCTATTGACTTCTATCACTAGGAAATCAGCTAGGTATGACCAACCACACACAGTGGTAATGATGTTCTCCACCAATCCCAAGGGAATAGTGATGGACTAGTTAGCCAACTCTAGTTGAATATTGCTCTTCTTGAGTGGTGATAGGTTCAAATCTTGATACATTTCTTGTGGGATTAAGTTGAGTCTAGAACTTGAGTCAAGAAGAGCCTTATGAGGTTTGTTCCTGGCAACTTGGAGGTAGATTAAGGGACTTCTACGGTCAAAGAGTTTCTTGGGAAGGTGGCCTACCTTGATCCAGTGAGTAATGGTATGTGTTAACATAACCATATGCGTTGAGCTCTATTGTTGGTTTGAAGGGAGCTCTAAAGCCTTATTTTTTGGAGGAGTGGTCATAGACTCAACTGCTTGTGGTTGTGAGAGCTTGTTTAGGCTTCTGGTTTTGAAGAAAGATCTTCTCTTTGTGTAGTTGTCAGAACTAGTAGCAGGTTGAAGGTTTACAACTATCGTAGCATTACATTGCTGCAGTTGAGTGGGGATTTCCCCTTGCATCGTTGGAGTGGGTGGTAGTGGAACTACCAGTGTAAGAGTGGCGGATGGATTCGTAGGATGGTATGCATATGGTGTGTCTTCTGTAGGAGAAGGAGTCCTAAAATACTCCCAAACTTAGTAGTGACATTGTGGTGTTGCGTGACCCATATAGTCACTTGGAGAAACCAGCTTCTACACGTAGTGGCCATAAGGATCTGGTTGCTGGTAAGGGTATTGTTGTCTAGGCGGTGGCATACCCCATGACTATGGGTGTTGCCATCACTAGTGTTGCCCGATAGGTTGTGGTAGAGTTCCACTCGTATAATATGTCAATGGTTGGTGGAACTACCTCGGGTTACCTTGGGGATAAGGTAACATTCGAGGTGCCTACCGTTTGTTAAGTCTTGGGTTGAGTGCATACACCCTGGACTCTTGCAGATGTGAGATTATTGGGCAACATCCCTTAGGATGGTCATATTGGTAGATCTCACATCCACCATCATTGTCCATATCAAAATCCTCAACCTCATCGGGAATAGTCATTTTTCCCTTACCCTTGTCATGTCCATGGCCTGAATCTCTCTGCTTTTTCTTGTTATAGTCACTACTTCATTTCTCCTTAGACTTCTCTACAATTTTCAAGATAGTTTCAATTTTATTATCTAAGGAGCTCCATATTTCATCTACCTTAGCTAACACTTCTGTTGTTAGCTTTTGAAGTAGCAATGTTTTTCTATTCACCAACTCTTCGAGTGGTGACTCATCCTATTCATTGCAGAATCTCACTTCCTTCTTTCAGAGGGAAGGATCACGATTATATTCTTCCATGCTTTCTCTTTTTTGTAGCTCCCCTTCTTCTTTAGCTACTTGCTTCAACAATCTATGAATTTCATGCGATCTAAGTTTAGATAATCTCCCTTGGGCATATGTCCCAAGGGTTCTCCTAGTTTCATGTCTTAGCCCATCTACGAGGTGGCATAGTTGATCCCGTTGTGCATAACCATGGCCTAGGCAACGATGTAGCACTGCATAATACTAGCCCATGGTAGCATCCAAGGGATCATGATTACCCTACTTCCATCCTTGGATCTGCTTACGCAAGTTGGNGTGATTACCCTGCTTCCATCCTTGGATCTGCTTACGCAAGTTGGACACTCTAGAGTACATTTGGTATTTATCATTAAACAATTCTAGCATTGTACTCCACCTCCTAATGGTTTTTGGCTCCAAAGACCGGTACCAACTCTTTGCTTCTTTTATGAGTTTCCTAGAAAACAACATTAACTTATGCCACTCTTTTTCAATATTTTGCAAGGCATAGGCATCGTGGAATGCCTATAAGTGATTCTGCAGATTAGTATTGTATCCCTCTTCGAAGAATGGGATATTATTCATATCTAATCTCTTGATCCAGCTATCTTTTTGATGCCTTGTAGGTATTCTAACTGCCTCCGTAATGTCTAACATACTCTAGGTGGCAAGTAGGGGTTTGTCATGATCATCTCTCTCATGATGTCTATGATGCCTACATGGCTCCCTACTTTCCCTTCTTTCATGCCTAGGCTCTCTAAAATGCCCTCATCCTTGCTCTCGACTCTCTCATCGAGGTCTCTCATTTTTCTTACCCTTATCCTTACCATTGTGCTCTTTGTGATTGCATCCTGATGTGGAAGGAGAGGGTGAATGATGTGATGAAGGGAAAGAAGAAGGAGAGCCATCACCATGACGATGTCTCCTACCTTCTCTTCAGTGATCCCGACCCTAATCGTGATGACGATGAGAACACTCGTCCTTATCTTGTGTTTGTGTTCCCTTATTGAACACTTGGTGTTCATGGGCATCAGAACCAAGGTTTTGTATCATGGAGTGAAGGTTCTGATGCACCACCTCCTCACTATCATTAGGAGGAGGAACATCATTTTGTGGAGAACCTATTGAGATAGGTTCACCACCCTTAATTTCTCTTATAATGGGTGAAGCATTACGGGGGCCTTTTCCCTTCAACAATGTGTGATAGCTCTTCCACTGCTCATCCCATTAACATTGCACTTCTGTGGGATGGTAGTCCCTTGTGTTGTAATTGCATGCAACATACTCAGCATATAGTTGTGACATGTTAATTCATGCAAGGGCACGAAGGAGCATGGTGGGGACGACTCTATCTGGAGGTAACACAATGTTACCTTCTAAACCTCTCCAACACATCTGTTCATCTTGATGGAAGACAAAGGTAAAGTTGGGTACATATTCATCATGATGAATGTACACCACACTGAATTCTTGAGGACCTAGCGGATTTTGGTTATGTGTTTGATGCTGCCGACTGTCTCTAGTGTTATCCTAAGGTAGTGAAGTGCTCTTTTTCGAAGAAGAAGAAATTGTGTCTTATTCGGTGTGTTGATTAACCGTTAAGGGTTTGTTTAAGCTCCCAACGATGTGGATAATTTCCTATGTTCTACTTAGTGCACAAACAACTTAGTCCCTGGCAACGGTGCCTATGATGAGTGGCGAGGTACCCCTACACTCAACCATACAAATACGAGCATT
>MNCI01035994.1:115153-129335 GCA_015680685.1 Gnetum montanum
AAAAACTGCCAGAGATTCTCTATGGTTTAGGCCTAAACTCCGAAACAAGGGAGAGCCACCTCTTATTTATAGATTTGGTGGTGCACTACGATATTGCATACGCGATATTGTAGGGGAAGACACGATATTGCATATGCGATATTGTAGGGGATGCAATATCACGGCGGATGCGATACCATGGCCCATGCGATATCGCATCCCATCACATATAAAACATGAAAAACATTATTGTACAAAAACTGAGCATGATACATTAAGTTTTCTCGCTAATTAGATTGTCCATCATACAAATGCCTCAAAATGTTTAGCAAGGATTTATTCACCACCTCTATTTGACCATTAGATTATAGATGATATGCACTAAAAAATTCAGCTTTGTTCCTAAAATCTTCCAAAGGGTCCTTAAAAAATGACTAGTGAACTTGGATTCTTTATCATTGACAAAATTTAAACGAATTCCATGCAACTCCACAACATGTTGGAAAAATAAATTTACAACATAGGAAGCATCACTTACCTTTTTTCATGGAATGAAGTATGCCATCTTGGAGAACCTATCCACAACAACAAAAATTGCATCATTTTTACTTTTGATTTTTAGAATACTACTCACAAAATCCATTGACATACTTGTTCATGGATCCTTGGGAATTGGCAAAGACATGCAATGTCCATCAACTCCTTCACCTTCTTTGAATTTCTGACATGTTAAACACTCCACAAATTTTGAAACTTTAGTTGCCATACTAGGTCAAAAATAGTATCTACCCACAAGCTCTAATGTTTATCACTACACATGTGACTTATCATGCTATTACAATTCTTTTCAAACAAAATAGTCTTCCTAAAATTACAATTAGGAATACATACCTTTCCATTTTTGAATAATAATTTATCTTGAATATGATAGTCCCTTCATTAGTCTATTCAATTCATCAATGGTTCCTTGAGGATTTTCCAAACCTATCCAAAATCTAAATCATATTCATACAAATCAATAAAATCACCCATACCTTCAATATGAGGCATACTAAAATTAATCACATGCATTCTAGATAATTCATTATCCAACACATTGGTTTTTTTTTTCTTTTTTGTTTCAAAACAAAATTGAAGTCTTGCAACTATGCATCACACTTCATGGGCTTTGCACTCAACTTCTTTTTAGAATTCAGAAATTAAAATTGTTTGTGGTCTATCAACGAAATGAACTCTTTGGACAACAAGGAATGCCTCTAATGCTTCATTTCTTGAAGAATAGCATGCAAATCATTTTCATATATGTTATATTTCTACCTTGACTCATTTAAATTTTTAGAAATGAAAGCAATAGATCTACCTTATTGTGAAAGCACCCCACCAATGGCAAGTTTAATAACATTCACCTCCATCTAAAATACCTTCCAAAAATCTAGAATTACGTGTACCATTTCAATAGTTATTTTTTTTAGCAAGTCAAAACTCTTTTTGGTTTCATTATTCCACTTGAAATCTTTATTTTTCTTCAAAAAAGAAAACATAAGCTAAGAAATTCCATTGAAATATTTTATGAACCTTTGATGAAAACTTGCTAAACGAAGAAATAATCTTACCTTCCCAAAATTCTTAGGAGTTAGCCAATCTCTAATAGCCCTTATCTTGGTAGCTTCCATTTGAATTTGATTTTTAGAAACTATATGTTCAAAATATGTGATTTTCCTCTTGAAGAAATGACTTTTCTTCACATTGATCACCAAATGTGACTCCTCTAATTTAAGACATACTCTTCTCATGTAATCCAAGTGCTCTTCCTCATTAAGTTGTATCCCAAAATATCATCAAAATATAAAATATAACACTTACCAATCAATTCCTTTAATACATCATGCATCAACCTCATGAATGTAGTAGGAGCATTCATAAGCCCAAATGGCATTATCAACCACTCAAATAATCCATCCAATGTTTTGAAAGTTGTCTTTCTTTCATCACAAAGTCGAATTCATATTTGATGGTAATCACTCTTTAAATCAATTTTGCTAAAAATATCAGCATTTGTAAGGATATTAAGGATGTCATTCATCCTTGAAATAGGAAGCTTGTACCTCATTGATGAGTTACCATTTTGATGGCTGCGATATCACATACATGATATCGCATACGCGATATCACAACCTGTCTCCTCATCTATAAATAAGAAGTAGATAGATCTGAAGATAGGTTCTTAGTTTTTAGAATTTCTTTTAAGTGTTCAGTTTTAAGTAGTTCTCCTCTCAACCCTTCTCTCCTAGTGCATGCCTACAGTGTGGTGATTGTAATTGTATGGTATCCTTATTCTAGTGTGACGTACTTAGACATGCACATGACCAACAATAAAGATTGAGATTACTTCATCATTGTAGCATTCACTTAGTTTAATTATTTAATTCTTATTGCTATTTATTTCTTTCATAGTTAACATCTCTTTACCCTAAACTCCTATTAAATGTAGAATGAGTACGACTTGATCATGAGCATTTAAGTGTGACTACTTGGTAACCCAATAGCATACCTAGGATCTGTGCTTGGTAATCTCAGTGATAGTCATGCACGAGGTCCAAGATGTGTATGAATGCTTGAGGAATGGATGCTCATCACACTTAGGCTAGCTTAGATTCTCTCTCACCCCCTCTCTCTCTTAGCCTAGTTAATATTATTTTTCATTATCTCCAGGAGTAGCATTAGTATAGGAACACATCATACACCTCACTATGGACTAAACCATACATGACAAAGTTAACACTAGTCTAGATGGGAAGATAGAAAACTACGACCTAAGAATAACTATCTAGATACCACAACTAGTCTGTCTATAGAGTTCGATCGAATCATGCATGAAATGCTTGTATTCGTATGGTTGAGTGTAGGGGTACCTCGCCACTCATCATTGGCGTTGTTACTAGGGATGGTGCTACTTATCTAGATTAGTTATATCATACAAGGTCACTATATAGGAATTAATGATATATCTTTTAAGAAGAAATAATTATAAAAAGTCACATATAAAATCACACACAATTGCACAATCATGCCTCTCCTACAAGACTATAATAATGCTACATCTAGTGAGGCAGTTCATTGGAGAACTAACAAATTATATGACAATGAATATTGGAGTACAAAATTTGAAGTGGAGGTTTCTTATAAACCTAAACGAAGCCAACATCATCCCAACGCATGAAAGCATAACTTAATCGATGACGATGAACCCCTACTAGCCACTACAAACCTAATGCAAATATAAGAGGCTGTTCGAATCTCCCATAGGCATCGTAAAGAGAGCCACCTACCTAGGCTCGATTTGAACAACTTTTCCAATTTATTAGGAGGCTATGACTTAGATTCATAACAACATTTACAAGCCTTCTATGATGACTGTTCATGGAACAACATTGATAACGATTGACAAAAACTTAAGCTCTTTCCTATGACACTCGTTGGCCAAGAAAAAGTATGGTATAGATTGTTAAAACCAAATTCAATATGACGTTGGCCAACAATGGTAGAACTCTTTAACGAAACATATCAAACCTACAAAAGAGTGTTGACCTTGAGGATACAAATCCAAGAGTGAAAACAAGCACAACATGAACCCTTGGACATGGCCTTTGAAAGATATTATGCACTATTAAATAACTATCCAGGTCATGAGTTCTCCAAGGAAAGGCTAATGTACCATATCATTGATGGGCTTCGTGATGAAACAAGAGAGACCCTAGGGATGTATTCCCAAGGTCAACTATATGAACTACGAACCCATCAAGTCCAAGAGCTTGTTAAGCAGGTAGCAAAAAAAGAAGGAGAAATGGCTAGATGGGAGAATGTTGAAAAACATCAATGGGACCAAAATATCAACTTAATAGAGGTCCATAATCATAAAAAGAAGAAATAAACCTATCTCAAGGAGGAAGAATCATCTTTGCCAATACAACAATCATTAGACGAAATTGAGGCAAAGATCAATAAGGCACTGAAATGGACACATAAAAAGTGTTGAGAATATATCAATATTATTGAAGATAGATTTTTGACAACCTGAGAAGTAGGACAAAATGTCATTGGACATTCGGAAAGAAGGGGTGAAGAGAATAAGAGCTCAACTGCCAATCATACGTTTGAATGCAATATTTGCCTATATGATCACCGCAACGGCCAATGCCCAATCTTGTTACATTTATATGAGCATTGGGGAAACACGTTACACCTAGAGTTCATACAGAGATACTATGTTTGATCATAGTGGCAACAATCCCAGTCATGGGGAAAGCCATCCCTAAACTGGAGACACCCTTTGTGTTGTCCAAATCCAAATGCTTATCTAGTTCAACATCTTGTTTCCCCAACTGGGTCAACATACTCTATCTCACCACATTATAATTCTCCTCAGTACTATCAGCCCATGTCCTCAGCACAACCACCACCTTGTGTACCTTACACTTCTCCTAAATTTCAACATTCTCATGCTTTTCCTCCTTCTACATCACCACCAACTGTTCCTGAAGTGTCTACACCATAGCAACAACCCACAAACGTTACTTGTGCTACTAGTTCCAATAGTAGTGAGAGACCTCCTCAACATTGAAGGCATCCCATCTTTAGACATGACCATAGGAAGGGACAACATAATTCCAAGATCATTGCATTCTCCAACTTAGCACAAGTCCAACATTGTGGTGCATCCTTCTCTTTGAACCCAACACCTCATGTCACCTCATCAGGTCCACCAATTAACACTCCAACAACCATTCGGTCCAATGAATACAGGCATGGAGAGTGACATCCTAACCCTTGCATACCATCTTACGGTCCCAAGTATCATAGTGGGTCAACTCTTTATCTGGGAACCACATCTTATAAATTGCCCTACTATGCTTACTATAATCATGTGTGTGAACCCCAATGGGGTAAGTATGACCAAGTGTCAATGTTTCCAACATGCAAGGATCCTCATCTTTCATTTATTAATCCTTGTCATGCTCAACCGTTTAGTTATGGGGGATATCCCCCATTCTAATAACAAGCAAGATTACTAAATATTTTTCATTTTCTTTAATTTTACAATTTTTTGTTTTCTAGTTTTTCATTTTTCAATTTCTTGTTTTATCTTTTTATAAGTAATCTCATCTATGACTAAAACACTCATGTGGCTAGTTGGTTGAGGTGTGTTTTATGTTATCGAGTCTCAAACAATCAATTATTTGGACAGTGAGCCCATTACACCCACTCATTCATTCTACAAATAAGAGGTTCTATTCGAGGGTACAATGATATTCTTGACATTCGTAAAACTTAAAATTAATTTTTTTTCATTATACCCGAAATGAAGAAGGATGGATCAAGAGGGAATGATTAGGATGTGACATCAAGGGGACTTGCGGATTCTCTTTGGTGACATATGTGAGAGTTATCATGCAATGTGGTTGTACTAAGATCCTTGTAGATCTAACGCAAATGGGAGTAAGAGTAATCAAAAGGTACTCAAAAATCCAATGCTATTCTAGGGGGTCCCATTGGAAAGACATGCACCCATGCCTGAAGGTTGGCGACTTCTCTAGATTCAGAATTCATTCAAAAAAAAAAGAGGAAAGTACCACAAAGCAAAAATCACTCCTCCCTTGAACAAAATGCCAAGTGATCATACACCTTGTTGTTTTGGTACTTTCATAGTTGCTCATTATGGGATGAAACAATGTGGTGTCACTGATCAGAGGAATGGACTTGGTCCTGATCTTGGAACAATGGGTTAATGACACATTAATCATGCTTTATATGTAGGATTCACTATGCCCTAGGCCCGTTACCTCATGTCCAAATCTCTACAATCCCTTCTGTAGTCTATCTCATCTTGCTGTCCATGTAATTGTAGCTCATGTCTCTTATAGCATAGAATTATTACCTCATCCTGGTGATACTTACATGTGTGTGTTTTATGAAATTAGTGTGGATTACATTTAACCCTTCGAGTACCCACAGACACTTTTAAGTGTGGTTACGCAAGGGCATTATAGGTTGGAACCTGCTTTGGGGAGGATCCAATTGTGTAATTTTTGTAATTTTCACTCATAACCAATCTTCCACACACCATTTATTACCCTCAGCATATTTTCAATGATGTTCTTTCCCTTATTACTATACCTCCAAATTTCAACGTTCCTATGAACCATCACACAGCCTTTTTCTCTCCCTTACCACCTCAGCCTTTAGCAATCAATTCCACCCACCTATAATTATTTTTTCCTTCAAAAATAACTAAATTACCCTAGAACCCTTTCACATTTTCCCACATGTCCTTAATTTGAATTGTTAATTTCAGAAAAATCTTCAAAATTCAGTATTTTCCCATGAACCTTAACATCAATAGGTTGATATATCGCATACGCGATATCGCGTCACAAAAACCTATATATACGTGACCCCCCACAACACTTGCCATCACTTTCAACTATTCATGTCAGGGAGTTTTTCAAATTTCTCTCTATGACTTGTGATTGTGCATCCCTTGCTTTCATACCTATATCTCACTCACTGGTCCTTTGATTTTCATTTTGTCTAAACCTACTTGAATCCGAAGTGTTCAGTTTAGTCATGGGGGAGTGACACATGCCGAATAGCGCATAAATTTTTTGAAATTTTTCATTGTCCAAAGAACATTATCAAGGGTAATTAGTTATAACATTAAAGATAAATGTGCCAAAAATAATTTCATCCCCTTAGTTAGACCGGGAAACTAAATTTGGAAACCACCTAAGTAAAAAGGACGCACTATTATAATCTTTTAGGCAACATCACACGATGATAAAATAAATTCATTAAGGAAAGCAATAAGATATAACCGAACTTCAAAAACAACCTTACTAACGATTGGCCCTGTGTGATTGCAGATGGCCCCGAAACATGGACAACAGAAAGGTCCTACTCAAGGTGGGAGAAAACAACCTAGGAGAGGCAAAGGATAAGTTCCTACCAAATAGCATGTAGAGTAGGAGGAACAATCATTTAGCATTCACCAAGAGGACCCTACTACTATACAATCAAGGTAGGAAAAAGAAGGAGCTGCTGCAGTGCCTGAACAGGGACAACATCTCACGTTGTCCCAAGATTGTGTTCAAGCTATCCATGAAAGGTCCACATTCACTGCGGTGATTGTGGAATTAAATTTTGAATCTTTCATAGAGTTTGATCTAGAGGCCATTAGGGACCACCTCAAAGGGTCCCCATTATGGCCTATCCTCTCTAAAACTAGTGCCTAGTACTTAGGGGAAATGCACCAATTTTGGCACAATAGGGAACAAGGAACCACGCTTAACATTTGTGGTGTGACAATCGATTTTTCTATTCAGGCCATTTTAGAAGTATTAAAACTTCTAAATATAGGGATAAAGGTTGCTTAGTTTTCTACCTGTTCAAACCTTGATGGACGACGCGTTTGGTTGGAAAGGGCATAGAGAGAGAAAGATAAGACGTTTGGAGAGTTGACAATGGAAGAGAGGATCTACTTCAAAATAGGGACTTATCACCTCTTCCTCACAAAGGGCTTAAAAATAATTTTAACATATGTGGAAAGAGGATGTGCAGTGTTGATGGGGAAGGTTAATGCTAACCTACCTTACCTATATTTTATAGAGATCCTGAGGCAGTTTGAAGAACGGAAGATAGGGAAGCTTGCGTTGCCCTTTCCTTGTCTTATCAGAAAGTTGTGTAAACATGCTGGTATCAAAGGATACAACAATGATGTCCTTTGAAAAGCCAAAAATGCTTCATATGCTAAACTGCTAAAGTCACCAGCTGCAAGGAAAATCACTGGTGAGACATTGGGACCAGAACAAGAAAAGGAACAAATAGTAGGACCAACTACAACTTAACTTGTAAGGCCCAACCAACTTTTAAGCATGGGACCTAGCCAACAACAAGAAGCAGGGCCTAGCATGGACTAGCAAGATCAACCACTACCACCGTCGCAAGATTACAGACCGTCGATGATCCATATCTGGGCCATTGCTGAGATAGTTAGTTGGGGAAGTCGTGATGATGTAAATCTTTACTACGTCATCAATGATGCCATACAACCCACAGTTTCTTTGGATCACACAAAGGAAGAAGTTTCCATCCATATAGGAGGAGAGAAGAGCACTTGGTCCCAACAGATCTTAGGGAACAATGCATCTTTTCAATTGTAATTGGAAACTGGTGAAGGGGCCATAGTGGTGGTCATGTAGCACCAGGATGCAGCAAGAGCCATAGAAGTAGTCGTAGATCACATCAAGAAATCATTCAACGTATCTTTTGTGCCACCATCAAACCTTACAAGAGGATGATATGCTCAAACTCTAGTTGGAACCTCAATGACTTATGTAGAACATGAGGATATACTTGATCGATTGCTACAAACAGGACAGGTAATGACGTTCCTATTTGACATCCCTCAAGATGTTATGAAAATTCAATCAAACCTCATTTCCACCAAAGGGAAGCTATTCTTGATAGAGATGAGGGCTGAGCATGTTGAAGTAGAGGTGAAAAAATTGCAAGAAAGGCTCATGGCCCTACAAGAAGCATAGCAGGACCCTTTGCAATTTGTTCCCGCAGACTAGTTGGACACTTTCAAAACTAAGCAACTAACCAAACTACTGATGGAAAATAAGAAGGTGGAAGAAGAAAAAAAGAAGATTTTTTTGGATGCCTCTATAGCACAAGCGCAAACTTATGTGCATACCAAGGCACTCAAGGCCTTACAAGAGGAAAATAAGCAGCTTTTTGCTGACAACCTTCGGTTGACCTCTATGAAAAAGCAAAAGAATGTTCTTGAAGAACATTTTCAGTAGTTACGAGAACAATTCATTTGGGTCAACCAAGATATGAATCGTTTAGCTAAGGAAAATTGAACCCTCTTAATGAAGGAGGTACGTGCCATTCACCAAAAGATAGCTATTGAAAAGCTAAAGGAGCACTTCCGGGACCAGGTGGGGATGTATAAGCAGATCATTGAGAAGGAGATCTGTATGGCCAAGGCCCACATTAATGCTATTAGTTCTCAACACACTAACTGGCAGGCCATATTGGACACATATGCATTTTCCCACCAGGTGAAAGTCAAGAACCGGGACCTATAGATCAAAGACCTTACTGAATACATGGAGTTGGCAAACCTGCGGTATGCCAACCGTGCTATGTTAATAGTAGGGTGCCTAAGAGTAGAGCTTGAACAACAGGTAACAACCAGCTACATCAAATATGAAATAGAATTTGTAGAACATAAGAATATATTGAAAAAACTTGAGATTGCAAATTCTAAACTTGAGGTGGTTAAAGCAAGTTACCGGGGACAAAAAGGTGTCGCAACAGAATTGGCTCAACAGCTTGTAGATTTTCAAGAATATAGAGATAAAGCCAGAGCCTACGAGGAGGAACGACAGGTATTTGTGACTTGGTATGTCAAGGAAAATAAAATGTTTTTGCAACTACCCTACCCATGGGAGGTGCCAAATCCATCAAAAATCGAAGCATTAGCATGGATGGTGCAAAACCCTTGAACCAAAGAGGAGAAACTCTAGGACATACTTCAATGCCATCAAGTCCCAAGACTTGGAGCACAAAACAAGGAAAAGGCACCCATGAAGGAGCCACCACCACTAGGAACTAAATGAGTTCCATCAATTTTGTAGCTATAGGATTTCCTTTTGCATTCTTTGTGTTGTGTCTCGATTTTTTTTTGATTCCACACTGCGGCATGAACCCATTCTCACTAGTCAATAATCCCATACCTATCCACCGTGTAATCAATGGAGCTTGTTCTCACTATAACTTGAAGATGGGTTTTCATTTAGTCGTGGGGGTTATGATGAGTTATCATTTTGTTGGCCATGATATTGCAGCCTAGACACGATATTGCATATGCAATATCGTAGCCTATCTCCTCATCTATAAATAAGACATAGAAAGATCTAAAGACAAGTTCCTAGTTTTTAGAATTTCTTTTAAGTGTCCAATTTTAAGTAGTTCTCCTCTCAACCCTTCTCTCCCAATGCATGCTTGCAGTGTGGTGATTGTAATTGTACGGCATCCTTATTCAAGTGTCACGTACTTGGACATGCACATGATCGAAAATAAATATCAAGATTACTTCATCATTGCAGCATTCACTTAGTTTAATTATTTAATTCTTATTGTTATTTATTGCTTTCGTAGTTAACATCTCTTTACCCTAAACTCCTATTAAACGTAGAATGAGTACAACTTGGTCACGAGCATTTAAGTGTAACTACTTGGTAACCCAGTAGCATACCTAGGATCTACACTTGGTAATCCTAGTGGTAGTTGTGCACGAGGTCCAAGATGTGTACAGATGATTGAGGAACAAATGCTCATCGCACTTAGGCTAGCTTAGATTCTCTCTCACCCTCTCTCTCTCTTATCTTAGTTAATATTATTTTCTATTGTCTCCAGAAGTAGCATTAGTATAGGAACACATCATACACCTCACTCTAGACTAAACCATATGTGACAAAGTTAACACTAGTCCAGATGGGAAGACAGTGAACTGTAACCTAAGAATAATTATCTAGATACCACAACTAGTCTGTTTGCAGAGTTCGACCAGATCATGCGTGAAACGCTCGTATTCGTATGGTTGATTGTAGGGGTACCTTGCCAGTCATCACTCATTATTATCTTGTTCACTACCATGGAATCAATGCACATATTCCTATTGATGTGACAATTGATCATAAGTATGGAATAGTTTAAAATTATAATTAGAGGCTTGCTTCTTATTACAGTACCATTAAAGAAAAGTAAGTTTTGAGATAAAGAAAAAATAAATGGTTGAAGAAGTGTTTAATAGAAGATTTGTTTAGGTTTGAACACTTTATTCAAAATCATAATCCATGGTAGCATTTCTAGAGCAAAGAATAATTTTAGTTTTGGATAAAATCTCATAGCAAGAATGACCTAGGGTTTAAGCTATTAAGTGAGTGTTAAGATGAGTTTAATTACAAATTTCTAGAAAAAGATCCTAACAAAGATGCAATGCATTTTAAATATGTAGAACAAGAGTTTTAAAGTGAAGCAAACCCTACAATGAATTTTCATCTATCCTTTATAAAATTGGAAAGCTAGGGTTTTCAAATTAAATAAGTCATATTGTGAATAAATTCAATTGAGCATTAGGAATAGAGCTTGTGAATCAAGTAAAGACTCAAGTTCATATTTGTAAGTAAATCATTCATATTAAAAATAAAATTGCAAGACTTAAGAATTAGTTTAATGGAATTGAGCATTTGAATAAATAGTTAAGTAGTAAAAGACTTTTGCCACATCAGCTAGTAGAGCAAGAACTTTGGTTTGGTGATGAAAAAGGAAAAATGGCTTTACCGAATCAAGTTCTACAAATGTAAAAGTTAATTATTGAATGGATAAGTGACTCTACAAGGAAAAGCTTTGATTAGTTTTTCCACATAAGCACAATGATAAATTAGTAGAGATAAGTTTGAGACCTATAAGACAACATGAGACTAGCTCTTCCAAGTTAGCTCAGACATTTAAAGCATTATTTGTACAAACCTACTTGTGGGACCAAAAAAAAGCTTTACATAGTAGTTCTATGGCCATGTCAATAGTAATGTGAAGTAGACTCATAGAGTTGAAAAATATTCCTACAAAATTGCTCTTCCATATAGACATCATTTAAGGAGCAAGGAAGAGACCCTACAAAATGATCCTATGAGCCACATCATCATTGGGTTATGAAGAGTGAAAAGAGCTTGTATGTAGAGCAAAATAATCTACCTCATGAAAAAATTTATTTTCAATTCTACGAGCAAGATCTACCACGTCAACTTCATTGATATGACTTAAGAGTTTTAATGAAATACATTTCACCAAGAAGAGGCTCATAGATCTTTAAAATGGTTCTACTAAATAGCTCTATCATGTAAGCTCTCCGATTGGCACATGTTCATAGAGCCAAAATATGGATCTATAAAGAATAGCTAAAATTGGTTCTACAAGTCATGTTAGTCATGCAAATCAACCCTTCCATGTTATTTTTTAAAAATAAATAGGCTTATAGAATTTAGAAAACTAGTTTGGGAAGAGAGCTTTGAAATGACCTTTCCATAGCAAAATAAATAGAGAGCTCATAAAATCAAAAAATAGCTCTGCAAAATGGTTCTACTACATTAGCTTGTTATGTAGACCAAGACTCATAGAGCTAAAAAGAGGTTCTACAAGAAAGACTCTTCCACATCAATGTATGTCATGTCATGTAGAGCTAGTTTAGTATAGCCAAATTTCTATTCTACAAAAAAAAATTCTTCCATATTAGCATGAGCTACATCAACCCCCACCACATTAAAAGGCATGATTTGTAGAACCAATAAGGTTCTATGAAAAATTTTTATGAGTAATAAGCTTAACCCAATAGCTTTTACCACATAAGCTACGAAATGATTTTTGTAGAATTAAAATTGGTTCTACAAGAAGAAGTGGATGTGGTTCTACATGCCATGTCACAACTCAAGAAGGATGCTACTCATATAGTAAAAATTTGGTTCCATAAAGTAGTTGTAAAATGAACTTTGCCATGCTAACATATGCCATGCTAATCAACTTGTAGATCTAGTTCATGGAGTTAAATTTCCATTCTACAAGCAAGCTTTTTCATGTTAGCATCTACCATGTTAGCTACTAAGAAGAACTACTTCGTGGAGCTAAAAAGTTATTATACAAATGTAGCTCTATGAGTAACAAGCTTGACCCTAGTTCTATAATGGAAAGTTGGAATAGTCCTATAAGCTATGTCATCATTTGTTCATATTAGCATGTAGAGGAAAGCTCATAGAGCCAAAATTAACCTTACAAGATAATTCTATTTGATTAATGTCACAACACTAAAGGAAAGAGGAGAGAAAGTGGAGTTGGCTCCATATATGACACATGGATTTCACTTAAAGAAAACTTGTAAAACAAAAAATCAACTCTACAAAGAAAGCCAAAAATGATTCTACATAGATATATGGAAAGCCTATAGTTAAGCCTTCATAGAGCCAAAATATAACTCTACAAAATCATTCTAAGAAACAACTCTACCATGTTTGTCACATCCCCATTCCCAAATGATGCAGTTGCCTAATGAAGGTGGTGTCTTTTCATAACAAGTGTTATTGTTATCTTAATAAGACCCAAAAAGGGTAGTTGTGAGTAAGACTCGAAAGGACATGTTGTAATAACGAATGTGTCTCTTGAGGAACCTTTGGGAGTTTGACCTAAGGCATTTATACTTGGGGTTAGAGACCATGTCAACATGGGGAATGGCAGAGCCAATACAGGCAAGTAATGGGAATGGTGATGCCAGTACAAGCAAGTCATGGGGTGGCGGAGCCGATATAGGCAAGTCACAGGAAGTCGAGTGAAGAAGGATAGGAAGGGGACTGGCCCACTCTTCTGGCTAGGTTATAGGCCTAACCATGGTGGTAGTGCTAGATTGCCTTTAAGGGATAGATGCCAAAGGAAGAAAACCCCAAGAAACACTCTTAGAGAACGATTCAGATACATTCTTCCATATCAATAAAGTCTTTTTTTCTTTCTTTTCTACATTTTCCCTATTATTTCTTTTATACATAATTTTGAATATTACTTATATTTTTCATTTGGTATGTTTTCTTTGTATGCATAATGTCTAATATATCGTATATTTGATGTTTGCCATGACATCCGGGGACGGGATGTCATAATTGGTATCAGAGCAAACCACAACCCAAAGACTATTTAGAATCATGGGTCGACTACAACATGAATGTGATGATAAACCTGAAAGCCACAACAAATGGAAAGCCATTGATCATCACCACATGAACCATATATTTGTGATGCAAGTCAGAAGACACCTTTCCATTGACTTCATGAACAATGGATCAAGCATCTAAATCCCAGCAACCAACAAAATTTCTTTCATGGATATCATTAACTGATGAAGATTTGATCACACCTCATCAAAATTCATCAATTATAAGAGATGTTGGTAAGATAATGATACATGAGTTTAGGTAACTTTTACCCATCTTAATATTATAATTATTAATCAATTAGGGTCATTGTTAAATTTCTTTCAAGAAAGTTAGTAACCATAACTTGAATTGATTTTGTTTTGTTGAAATTTACTATCTAA
>MNCI01035994.1:138170-176776 GCA_015680685.1 Gnetum montanum
AATTATAATGATGAAGATGAAGTTTGGAGTACCCAATTTGATGTAGGGGTTTCCTATGAACATAAATGAAGAAAACATCATCACAACTCACGAATGCATAACATACCTAGTGATGATGAACCCCTACTAGCCACTACAAGCTTAACGCATAACAAGAGGCCATTCGAATATCTCGTAGGCATCATAAGGAAAGATGTCTACTTAGGATTGACTTAAACAACTTTCCTAAGTTTTCAGGAGGCTATGATTTAGATCCAAAACAACATTTACAAGTCATCTACAATTCTTGTGCATGGAACAACATTGATAATGGATGGCAAAAACTTAAGCTCTTTCCTATGACACTCGTTGGCCAAGAAAAAGTATGGTATATGTCCTTAAAACAAAAATCAATCCAACGTTGGCCAACAATGGTAGAGCTATTTAATGAAAGATATCAAACTTATGCAAGAGTGTTAGCCTTGAGGAAACAAATCCAAGAGTGGAACTAAGCACAACATGAGCCCTTGGACATGGCCTTAGAAAGATATTATGCATTGTTAAACAACTATCTAGGCCATGAGTTCTTTGAGGAAAGGCTAATGTACCATATCATAGATGGGCTCTATAATGAAACAAGGGAAACCCTAGGGATGTATGCTCGAGGTCAACTATATGAACTATGCACCCATCAACTCCAAGATCTTATCAAGCGAGTAGCAAAAGAAGAAGGAGAAATGGCAAAATGGGAGAACATTGAAAAATCTCAACAGGACCAAAACCTTAAATCAACAAGGGCCCATGATAATAAAGAGGAGAAATCAACTCACCTCAAGGAGGTGGAACTAGCTTTGCCAACACTATAATCATTAAATGAAATTGAGGAAAGATCAATAAGATGATGAAATGGATGCATAAAAAGTGTGGAGAATATGCCAACATTATTGGAGGTAGAGTCATGATGAACTAAGAAGCAAGACAAAAGACCATTAGACAATAGGAAAGAAGGGTTGAAAAAAATAAGAGCTCAAATGCCAATCATATGTATCAATGTAACATTTTCCTGTACGATCATCCCAAGGGCCAATGCCCAATCTTGTCACATCTACATGAGCATTGGGGAAGAATGTTACATCCAGAGTTCATACAGAAATACTATGTTTGATCACAATGGCAATAATCCCAGTCGTGGGGAAGGCCATCCCCAAATTGGTTACACCCTTCATACCATCCAAACCTGAGTGCTTATCAAGTTCAACATCTTGTTTCCCCAACTAGGTCAACATCCTCTATCTCACTAAATTATTATTATTCTCCTCAATACTCTCAATCCATATCCTATCCAATAGGACCACCACCTTGTGTACATTAAACTTCTCCTCAATTTCATCATTCTCATCCTTCACCTCCTTCTACATCACCACCAACTATACCATAAGGGTTTGCACCATAGCAGAAACCCACAAAAATTACTTGTGCTTTTGCTAACAACAGCAGTGGGAACTCTCCTCAACATCAAATATGGCCCTTCTTTTAGCATGACCGAAAGAAGGGCAACATAATTCTGAGCCCACTACATCCTCCAACTCAGCACAAGTTCAACACTATGGTGCATCTTCCTCTTCAAACCCAACACCTCATGTTACCTTATCAGGGCCACCACTCAATACTCCAATAACTAGGTGGCCCAATGAATATAGCCACATGGGGAGACATGTTGATCCTTGCATACCATCTTATGGTCACAGGTGTCATAGTGGGTCAACCACTCATCTGTTGACTGCATCTTATAAATTTCCCCACTATGCTTACTATAATTAAGTGTGTGAACCCCACTTAGGATACGTTCCAACCACCACATCAAAAGATACCTAGTGGTTTAGATATGACTAGATCCCAATACATTCAACATGCAAGGATCCCAATTCTTCATTTATTAATCCTAGCCATGCTCAACCATTTAGTTATGGGGGATACCCCCCATTCTAATAACAAGTAGGATTAACAAATATTTTTCATTTTCTTTAATTTTTTTTTTAGTTCTTCATTTTTCAACTTATTGTTTGACCTTTGTTCCTTTTTTTCTATTTATCTTTTTACCGTTTTATGAGTAATCTCATCTAGGAATAAAAAACTAACATGAACCATTAGTTGAGCTGTTGTTGTATGCTATCAAGTCTTAGGTGACTCATCATGTGGATAGCGAGTCCACAACATCCACCTACCCATTCCATTAATAAGAGGTTCTACTCTGGGTATGATGATATTCTTAACATCATTAAAACTTAAAGTAATTTTGTGTTCATTATGCCTAGAGTGAAGAATGATGGACTAAGAAGGAATGGCTAGGGTGTGACATCAAGGGGACTTGTGGATTCTCTTTGGTAACATCTATGAGAGTTACCATGTAGCCTGGTTGTAGTAAGATCCTTGTAGATTTAACAAAAAATGGGAGTAAGAGTAATCAAAAGGCACTCAATCAAGGAAACCCAATGCTACTCTAGGGGGTCGCATTGGAAGGACATGCACCCATGCTTGAAGGTATGCAGCTTCTTTGAATTAAGAATTCCAAAAAAAAAATGATGAATGATGATGAAAAAAAAAGAGAGAGCAAGAAGAGTGTGCCAAAGCGGCCACACAAAAGGAAAAAAAATGTGTTCTGCAAAGCAAGAATCACTCCTCCCTTGAACAAAATGCCAAGTGATCATATGCCTTGTTGTCATGGGCTCTTATAGTTGTCCATAATTGGATGAAAAAATGCAATGTCACTGATCAGAGGAATAGAATTGGTCCTGATTTTGGAGCGATGGGTTAATGACACATTAATCATGCATTACATTGAGGATTCATTATGCCCTGAGTCAGTTACCTTGTGTCCTGCTCTCTGCAATTCCTTTTGCAATTCACCTCACCTTGCTATTCATGTAATTGTGACTTGTGACTCAAGTAGCATGGGATTCATATCTCATTGCAATAATATTGTCATATGTGTGTTTTGTGAGATCGGTGTGGATTACATTTAACCCTTCTAGTGCCTATGGACATTTTAAGGTGTGGTTATGCAAGGGCACTATAGGTTGGAACCTGCTTTGGGAAGGATCCACTTGTGTAACCCTTGTAATTTTCACTCATAAAAAGTCTCCCACACATCATCTAATACCCTCCAAGTATTACCAATGTTCTTCTTTCCCTTATCGTCCTTCCAGTTCAAATGTTTCTATGAGCTAACACATGTCCTTTTTCCTCATAATCTTCATAACTTTCATTGTCAGCTTTTACATCATTATATTTTTTTGTGCCTTTAGGACTAGTTTATATTATCATGGACCCTTTACATTGACCTAAAATTCCTTAGTTTATACCTTGGAGTTTAAAAAATTTATATATGTTTCCAAGTACTCTATTTCCGATAGGACCCAATATCGGGTCCCTGATATTGGGTCGGATGTGATATCTGGTCCCTGCAAGTGGGGTACACGATATTGTGTCCTTAAAATCTATATATATGGACCCCCCCATGAACGTCAACATCATTTGCAACTATGCATGTGAGGGAGTTTTTCAAATTTTCTTCTACAACTTGCGATTACGCATCTCTTGTTCCAATAACCATAACTCGCTCACTAGCACTTCGATTTTCATTCTGTTTGAACCTACTTGAATTTGGACTGTTCAACTTAGTTTTGGGGGAGGGGTACACACCAAATTGCATATAAATTTTTGGAAAATTTTCATTACCAAAAGGACACTATCAAGGGTAATTAGTTATAAAAATAATAAACATGTGCCAAAAACAATTTCATCTCCTTATCTATACTAGGAAATTAAACTTTGAAGCCACCTAAGAAAAGTGGACCAAATATTAAAACCTCTTGGGGAAATTTCCATAAAAATTCCTAACTTTAAAATCACATAGAATAAGAACAAATTTATTAAGGAAGGAAGTAAGGTATAACTTAACTTTGGTAAGAAACCTTATTAATGATTGACCCCATGTGATTACAGATGGTCCCAAAGCATGGAAAACAAGAAGGTCCCTCTCAAGGTGTGTCTAAGCGACCTAGGAGAGGTAGAGGACAAGCACCTTCCAAAAAACTTACAAAGAAGGAGGCACAATCCTTCAATATCCATCAAGAAAATCCTACTACTGTACAATCGGAATAGGCAAAAGGTGGAGCTATTGCAGCATCTGAATAGGGACAACACCTCATGTTTCCCCCAAAGTGTGTTCTAGCCATCTGTGAAAGATCCACATTAGTTGTAGTGATCATGGAATTGAACTTCAGACCCTTCACACAATTTTCTCCTGAGGCCATCAGGGACCAACTCAAAGGGTCCCCATTATGACCTATCCTCTCCAAAAGCGGTGCCTGGTACTTAGGAGAAATGTACCAATTTTGGCATAATATAGAAGAAGGCACGACGACTGACATTGGTGGTGTGTCTATTGATTTTTCCACCAAGGCCATTTTGGAAGTGTTAAACCTTCTAAATATAGGGCTAAAAGTTTCTCACTTGTCCACTCACTCTGATGTTGATGCACAAAAGGTTTGGTTGGACAAGGCATACAGTAAGGAAGATAAGATTTATGGAGAATTGACGTTGGAAGAAAGAATCTACTTCAAGATTGGTACTTATCATATCTTCCCCACAAAAGGATTAACTAGGATTTCAACATATGTGGTAAGAGGAAGTAGGATATTAATGGAAAAGGTTAATGCTAACCTACCCCATCTATATCTCATGGAGCTCTTAAGGTAGTTCGAAGAACACAAGATAGGGAAGTTCATGTTGCCCTTCCCTTGTCTCATAAGGAAGCTATGCAAGCGTGCTAAAATTTTGGGGTACACTAATGAAATCCCCAGAAGAGCCCAAAATTCTTCATTTGCTAAACTACTGAAGCCATTAGATCCAAGGAAAAATGCTGATGAGACACTAGAGTTAGAGCTAGAGTAAGAGAAAGAACAAATGGTAAGGCCCACTACAACTCAAACTATAGGACCTAGGCAACTCCCAAGCTCAAGGCCCAGTTAACAACAAGAAGTAGGGCCTAGCATAAGCCAGTGAGATCAACTGCCACCACCACAGGATTATCAACCGTCAATGAGCCATCTCAGGGCCATCGCTGAGATGGCTAGTTGGGGGAGTCATGATGATGCTAATCTCTTCTATGTCATCGATGATACCGTACATCCCACTATATCTATAGATCATGCATGGGGTGAGGTGTCCATTTAGACAGGAGGAGGGGAGATTGATTGGTCACAACAGATTTCAGGGAACATTGCATCCTTTTAGGTGCAACTCAAGACTAGTGAAGGGGCCACAGTGATGGTCATGCAGCATCAGGATGTAGCAGAAGCTACAAAAGTGGTCGTAGACTACACCAAAGAATCCTTGAACATTGGTAGACTTCACTAGAGCATGTGATGCTCAAACATTAGCTAGCCCTTGAATGACTCCTGCAGAGCATGAGGATGTGCTTGATCAGTTGCTGCAAACAAGACAAGTAATGATGTCCTTGTTTGACATTGCACAAGATGTCATGGAATCACAATCAGACCTAATCTCTACCAAGGGAAAGCTGGTCATTGTAGAGATTAGCATCAAGCATGCAGAAGCAGAGCTAGCCAAACTCTAATAGAGGCTCGTAACCTTGCAAGCTACATAATGGGACCCCTCTCAATTCATTCCTGCAGACCAGCTAGACACCTTCAGAACTAAGCAGCTCAACAAATTATTGGTGGACAATAAGAGAGTGGCAGAGGAAAAAGACAAGGCCAACTAGGATGCCTCAAGGGTAGAAGTGCAAACCTACATGCATGCCAAGGCACTCAGAGCCTTACAAGAGAAGAATAAATAGGTTGCTATTGATAATATTTAATTGACCATTGTGGAGAAATAGAAGAATTTTATCAAAGAAAACTTTCAACAAATACAAGTACAATTGATCAAGGTCAATCAAGATATAAAATGTTTGGCCAAAGAAAATCAAACCCTCTTAATGGAGGAGGTACATGCAATCCATCAGAAGATGGCCATCGAAATACGCATGTGGCAAAACATGGCCAAGCGACATAAAAAGTTAAAGGAGCCTTTCTAAGACTAGGTGGGGATGTATAAGCAAATCATTGAGAAGGAAATCCATATGGCCAAGGCCCACATCAATGCTTTCAATGCTCAAAACAATGATTGGTGGGCCATATTGGAAACATATGCATTTTCCCACTAGGTGGAACTTAAAAGTTGGGACCTACAGATTCAAGATCTTACAAAGTACATGGAATTGAAAGACTTATGATATGCCAAGCTAGCCATGTTGATAGTAGAGCACCTAAGGATAGAGCTTGAGGGGTAGGTAGTAGCCACCTACATTAAATATGAAGTAGAATTTGCAGAGCACAAGAAAATGTTGCAAAATCTGGAAGTTGCAAATTTTGAACTTGAGGTGGTTAAAACAAGCTACCAAGGATAACAAGATGTGGAAATAGACTTGGCTCGATGGCTTACATATTTTCAAGAGTACAGAGATAAAGCCAGAGCCTACGAGGATGAACAATGGTTGTTTATGGCCTAGTACATCAAAGCAAATAAGATGTTCCCACAACTATCATGCTCATAGGAGGTGCGAAATCCATCAAACATTGGAGCATCAGCATGGACAACATAAGATCCCTGAACAGAAGAGGAAAAGCTCCATGCACTACTTCAATGTCATCAAATTCCAAAACCTAGAGCATAAGACAAAGGGAAGCAACCCATAGAGGAGCCATCACCACCTGGAACCACATGAGTTCCACAAAATTTTGTAATTTTTTGATTTTGCATTTCTTGTGTTGTGTCCCAATTTTGTTCTATTAATTTCTCCACTATAGCATGAATAAATTCCTTGTCAGTCAATAATCTCATACCTATCCACTGTGTAATCAATGGGGCTTATTCTCATTTTGATTCGAGGATGAGTTGTCATTTAGTTGTGGGGGTATGATGAATTGTAATTCATCAAGTTGTGATATTGGACCCCCAATATTGGATCCACAATATTGAGTACATGATATCATAGCCCAAATAACAATATTGGATACACAATATCGTGAATTCTATGTGAGCCTATAAATACACATGTAGGCACATGAGAGGAGTTAGTCTTTGAGTTTTTGAAATAGTTAGCTTTTTAGTTAGTTTTAGAAGTTAGTTCATTTCTTAGTTCCTCTCAACCCTTTCTCCCAATGCATGCTCATAGTGTGATGATTTTAATTGTACAACATCCTTTATCAAGTGTGGTGTACTTGGACATGCACATGAATGGAAATAAAGATCGAGATTACTTCATTATTGTATCATTCACTTAGTTTAATTACTTAATTTTAATTATTATTAAATGTGGAATGTGTACAAATTAATCACGAGCATGTGGATCATGCATGAAATGCTTGTATTTGTATGGTTGAGTGTAGGGGTACCTCACCACTCATCAACCAAGGCAAAGAAGGAGCTCTAGTGTAGCTTAAGAGGAGCTTATCAATGAAGTTATTAATCTCAACTTGTGATGTCCCTATAATAGAAGTCTTTAGATAAATGGAGGAAAAAGAGAATCCTTTGAATAAGGATTTCCTAGAAGAGCACCTAAAAATAATGGAGGAAAATTATTTCTCATGGAAGCTGTTCAAGGGAGAAAATGATATGCTAGATAAGAGTTTTCCTCTTAATGGGAAGGAATACACTAGGGTAAGAGCAATAAGAAAGAACAGAGTAGATTAAGTATAGGTAGAAAAAGAATAACAAAAACAACTAGAACAAAAAAGGCTAAAGAAGTTTTAATAGTAGCAAGATAAGCAATAGAGGCTGAAAAAAGAAGATAAATTGAAGCTAATTAAGCTACAACAACAACAATAAAAAGAAGAAGAAAGTTCATCTTCAACCCTTACTTTTCCATTTGGCTACTTAATGAAGGGAGTAGCTCAATCATTCAAAATCAAGGAGAAAGAAGGAAGTATTATACTATGCTAAAATCTTCCTACTACACCTTAAATAGAAGTTAGTATCATCTTCTAGTATAAAGAATATGATCCACAAATAGGAAAACAAAAGCTCGTAGTATCACATGAAGAGATGTTAGATGCTATAGCTACTATGATTAAAGATATGAGATAGATAGCTGATAATATGATAGCTATGTTACAAGAGTTTCTATTACAAAATAAGCAAGAAATGTCTAGGCTATAAGGAAAAATGAAAAGCTTAGGAAATAATAACCACAACTTAGAGTAATAATAACTATCAAGGAATCACTACTTGAGAATAAAGAGCAAGTAATAGCTCAATTTGAAGAGATCAAAGATAGAACAAGATAGAATAGGTAAGTCTCTAGATTACGCTTACCTTGCCCTCCTAAGCTTTAAGGAATTAAAATTGAGATGAAGTATGATAAGAAATGGATGAAGAAAATAGGAGAGAAGATGACAAGGATAAGGAAGAAGTAATCCATGTTCACACAAATAGAGGAGAGGATTCATGAATTATATGAACTAGCTACAAAAAAAGAGAACAACTACACTATTATAAGAAAAGCTTCCTAGACTCAATGATGATGGTAGTTAGAGGTGTCATATGTGAAATTGCTCAAAAGAAGCCAGAGTTTGGATATGCTTGTTTTTCTATAGGACCTAATTTAGTGGAAATAAATGATTCAATAATAGAATCAAGCTCTAGGGGAAGCAGTGTATAAGAAGTTATTAAGAAGTTTGATAGCTCTGAGCTAGATTTAATAAATTAGACTATCAAGACTCTCATTAATCATGGGAAACTTTCTCAACAAATGGCTATGGAAGGACTTCAAGTACAATGAATGGAGAAGATTTTCCCAGAAGCCAAATAGTTAGCTAAGGGATTATAGTTTTACATAGAGAACATGAGGAGATTTTAGCTTAAATTCTATAACCATTGTAAGTACTTGAGGCTACTATATAAAGCTCAGAGTAAAATTGTAAAAGGGGATCTTTTTTTTGGGTATTTTGAGGCTAGGAATTTTGGAATAGTAATCTTGTAAAGATTCATTATTAATGAAATTTTAAGTAGCTTCCATATATCTCTTTTGGGTTTTATCTCTTAGCTTATTCTTTTTAGTTGATTAGCATTTTCTTATTTCACCTAGAATTAGTATTTCATAGTCACATATGAATGGATTTCTAGTTTTGGAATGGGATAGTTTCTCTATGAAGCAAAGTTTTAGCTTATTTTTATTAGATAATATAGCTCTAGAAAGTGTTAGTCCTTAATTAATTTAGCATAGAAACATTTTCATATTTATTCAGTTCTAAGCTTTATGAATAATTTTATTTTCCTTAGTATTTTGCTTTGTTTAGCAAAGATTTTGTGATTTTTCTTTAGAAAGTTAGCTAGCAAATAGCTTAGAATTTAAGATTGACTTTTTCTATAAAGTACCCATTTACTATATGAGTATGTTGCAATATTCAATGATGGATGAATAAGGAAGCTATTTAATTTCTTGCTTTATGTTCAAAGATAACTAAGAGAGATAGATAATTAAACATCTACAAAAATTATCAATTCCTTAAATTTATTTTTTTGTCTCTTCGATATATTTTTATCATTACTAGTCATATTAACTCATTTACTAGCAAAGGCAATTTGTGGGCATCTATGCCTTGGTGGTACCAAAGACCAACAACCATCTAAAACAAGTTTAATTACAAAATCATTGCTTTGAAGTAGAGTCATCTAGAATTCTACTACAATAGCTTTTAATTAGTGCTAGAAGGAGGGCTAACCTTGTTAGTACAAGCTTTTACTTTTAGTGTGGTAGGTAGGCCACAACACTTCTATTCATCATTATTCTTCTTTGGCACAAGCACTATTGGAACTACACAAGGTGAACTGGATTCTCTCATGAAGCCATTTGCAAGTAACTCCTCTACTTACCTTCACTATTCTATTCACTAATTTAGTGCCATCCAATATCCTCTCTTATTTGAAATGGTAGTGCTAGGATTAAAATCAATTTGGTGTTGTACATTCATCATTGATAGTAATCCATTTAATTCCCTCTTGAACACATTGAAAATTTTTTTCTTCAAGCCCAACACATCTATAGGAGGTTCAACTTGCAGATCATCATGCTTAGTAGCAACATTTAACACAAAAATAAAAATAAAACATTTTTCATTACGTTTATTAATGTATTCCCTCTCTCCTAGAAGAATTAATGAAGTATTATGTGAGCTTTTCTACCTCACTTATTTCATTATCATGGGAATCAACTCATGGATTCCATTAGGACTTGCTACATTTCCTACATTTCTTTCTTCATAAAATTAAGCATGATTGTTATTCTAATATCTAGTAGGAATTACATCAGCACAATCAATTAAATGCACATCACATATCACACATTATGAAAACTTTCAATTGTAAATTTCAAATTACAGTGTTCCCTCATCTCTTGATAGAAATCTATAGATTACCAATCCACCTTGTGGGATCTAGGATGAGAATTAGTTATTAGACCCAATCTAGTAACTTTCCTAGAAGAGAATATTTTCTTGGGCTGCCCCATCAATCAACATATAAATTCATTCCCCACTATGTAAACATATATTCCTAATATAAAATAATAAATTTCTAGTAGGATGATCTCCTCTATTTACATTCCCTATGAATGCATAAGAATTTAATTCATAAATTATCTTAATCTTGAGAGCATTAGGATTACCTCTATGAAGAGCTTTTCTTGATATCTTCTCCACCTCCATGGTTTGAATAGCCTTGCCTTGTGAAGTAGACATTCTCATTACTTGTGTTTCCATTCTCCATAGTTGAAGCATTGAATCTTGGATGAGCTCCTATATTGATCCTTGCCTTTCTTGGCATAGTCCTTCTTGGATTTTCCCTTCTTATCATCATTCTTTGTCTTCTTTTCATGATGGTCATATTTGTCTTTAGATTTAGACTTGGATTTCTTCTTTGATTTGGATCCCTTGTCCCTTCCCTTGGAAGCTTATTTTCTCATATTTTTGAATTTGCTTAGGTTTTTTTCTACCTTGATGCCAAATCATAAGCCTCATCAAGATTTTGTGGCTCATAGAATGGAAACCCCTACTAATATGTCATTTTAACACCTTCTTAAATGATTGAAGCTTGTTCATACTCCTCCTAGTTTACCTTAACTTGATGGAATAGTTTGTAAAATTTGATGTAAAAATCCTTGACATCTTTGTTACCTTACCATAGGAATTTCAACTTCATAATTTTTTCTTATCTTTGATAGGACTATTCAAATTTTATTTTTAACCTATATTTCATTAGATTTCAATCTTTGATGGATTGACCATTTTTTATTTTAGAAGCTTAAAACTCATTTTCCATCAAGTAGAAGTCATACCTTCTAATCTTGATTTAGAAATATGTACCCTCAAATGATTTGGTATCTCTTCTAATTTAAAATGCTTGTAAAGTATCTTAAGAAAAATTGACAAATTATTAGTACCATCTACATCATTGAAAGTATTTAGTTCTACATGTGGAAGTCTAGTATCATTTTGAAATGCCCTAGCAAGCCTTGCTTCATCTTCCTCATTAATCATGTCATGAAAAGTAGTGGTCAATGATATAGCTCTTGAAATATAATATGAAGATGTGGATTACCTTCCATTGGAATCCTTGGTTGATGGACTCCAATACTCTCATAGCTAGATTATCCTTCCTCATCATTCCCTTTAGCTAGATATGAAACTTCTTCATCATAGTTCAATCATGAATGCTCATTCTCTTGACATGTGTAAACATGGCTATGACTAGCATTTTTATCTACCTTGGTACTTATCCAATCAAGAAACCTTTAGTTTAAAGGTAGACTTCATGCTCTTCATGTCTCTATTTAGGGCTTTTACCTATTTCTTCTTAGGCACCATCTAAATTTGACAAAAATACGTAACTAAATTTTCAAAAAACAATCAAACTAACATGCTTCAATACCAATAATGCTAGAATAGGTTCACTTCCATAGAAATTAATCTTTAAACATAGTAAATCTAGATATTATGAAAAGAGAAACCAATATGATAGAAAATAAGAAAACTAGCTATATTTAATTAAAAGTAAGAAGATTACATTCATGGCTTCCCAACCATCAAAACATTCAAAAGATTCAAACATATTGAAATGATGTTGCAAAGCACGAGGCTCTACAACCACACCATCATTGTTCTTAATGCAAGATATAATTGAAAGAGAATCTCTTCCATAACTTAAGACTTAGATCTCAACATGCAGGTACATAAGAGACACTAGGCCAAAACACATATAATTGATCAATAGTTGCATACACACTCATGCACTCTTCACATGTACTCTTGTGGATCTTGTCATACTCTCCTCATGAGCATTCACAATCTCATGATATCTCATGATGAAATACATCAATATTTATTGATAAAGAGAAGACAAGAAATCTGGAAACCTTTTCCCAACATAAATTAAGTATCTCATGTTTTTCCATCTTTTTTTCCATTATCTTGGCTACAACACAAATTAGAATATTCAATTTTAGGAGTTTCTTCACTTCTTTGGGTCAACTATGGCCTCCACAAGATGTCTCCCATGTGTCAAATGTCTAAATTTGGATATCTTCCAATCTACGAGGTGTCTTGATTTTGAACTAGGATGTCTCATTCAAATCTAGAATGCCTCACCTAAGATGAATGCTACAAAGTAAATACATCTTCCCAGAACTTGGGATATCTTATGCAAGGTCTCTACACTTGGTCCAGATGTCTCTTTAATCCCCAAGATGTCTTTCTAGCCTTCCAAAATCTACAAACAACATATAAATCAATCATGATCTCATAAGATTCAATAATCAAATACCAAATTCTTAACATATATATGTTATGTTTTTCATTATATGAATTTCAAAGAAAACTATAATTAAAAATAAAAGGAAGAAAATTCATCAATTATACCCTAACAGCCACCAAGATCCTATCTATTACAGCTTGCATTTGCATACAAACATGCAAGAAGTGTTAGAAACATTTTGGTAGAATCAACCATTTTGGTGCATCTAAAAATTCATGAGACTATGAGCCATAATTAATCCTAAAAAATAATGTTATATAGAATGTTAAGAAAATAGATTAACTAAGATTACCCTAGAAATAAACCATCCTCAAGGATGTGTTGGCTTACAAAGGTCTCATATATCTTGGATGGAATCAACTATAGTAATAATCCATATGGGTTACCTATTACTATCAATCTAAATCATGAAACTAAAGAATCTAGCATGTAAAAAGACACAAGAAACATGTGTAGGAACTACTGTCAATTAATCCCTCCAAAATGCTTATCCATAATCATAACCTATGTACAATCATAGATGATGTGAATCAAGTATGACAACCAACCTTATTCTTTATAATGCATATCCATTGATACACAAATAAGAAAACTTTGGGTATAGTCATAGATGATGTGGGTTAAATATTAGAGGAAAACCTAGATTCCCCACAATGCCTACTCATTAACCTTCATAAATCCAAAATTAGAAGATTGAAATGCTAGAAAATATATTAATTGAGATACTAGAGGTCATGAATAGTTTCAAAAGTTTAAAATTGATATGAAATGGATGAAAATTTGTGATCATAAGTTAACCATAACTTATGGTTTATCACAAGAGGTATACCATGACTTGTCATTGGGACATGGTAAATGTCATGATATTATCATGATTTGGAGTACTCATAATTGATTATTTTTACCTAATAGTAACTTGTGAATAGGTTGTAATCTAGACCATAACCTCCCCATGAGGTGTGCTAAACACCAAAATCCAAGAAAAGCGTACATCATCTTAGGTTTAGGTTCTTGTGAAACCATGACTTGTGGTTTAGTTTTGGTTAGAAACCATGACCTTTGGTCTCTAATAGAATCTTCACCATAAGTTATCGTATGTATGCCATGCATTATGATGGCAAACAACGTCACCAAAGATGCATTTAAAAATATAGAAAAGTGGGGGTTGTCATAGAGGTGAGATCAACATTATAAATATGATAGTTCATATTACATTATTATGAGAAATAAATAAATATAGAATCATAATAATCATGGTATAATAAATCAAGGCACAATACCATGTTATAGCTTA
Organism: Gnetum montanum; assembly: GCA_015680685.1. Lineage (NCBI taxonomy): Eukaryota > Viridiplantae > Streptophyta > Gnetopsida > Gnetales > Gnetaceae > Gnetum > Gnetum montanum. Next base: position 152,320 of record MNCI01035994.1, read on the forward strand.
GAACTAGTTACCCTTCACAAGTTTTGAAACCCTACAACAAACAAGATCAAACTTGCTAAAGCACCAAAGAAATACTAGTAATTGCCAAGAAAAAGAGTAAAATAATATCACATAACCCTATCTTTATAAATAAACTTAGAGTTTCCAAGTCAATATAGATGTAATGGTTCAAAGTGGTAATTCCAATAAGTAAATTCCTTAGAAATTAGAAAAGTTTATCAAAACTCCATAAATATTAGAAGGTTCAAGTTTGCCTTAAAAAAATGGAATAAAGCTTGAAAAAATTATTTAAAAAAAATTATTTTTTCAAAGATACCAACTATCAATTCATAGCATGTGCCACCATCATAACTATTTTTGCTTAGCAAGAAAATACCAAAAATTTAGTAGTTTCCAAATATAAATCAAAAGGCTAAAATAATCATATTTTATAAAAAGATATTGGAAGTTTCAAAACACAAGAATATTTATTACAAAAATTTATAATTTATAAAAAAGGAAAGCTTATTTAAAAGATTAATTAAAGATCCAAGTTTTATAAAAGATAACACATAAATAAAATATTTATAAAAAGGTCGTGGGATCAAATCCTTGAGAAGTGTAAAAATTATAAAAAAAGGCATAATGGAATCCAAGTTATAGGCTAATGAAATATAGATAAACATAAACAAAGACTTAGGAACATGAGGTGTTATAACTCTCTCACAAGGCTTCATAGTATGGCTTATTAGCTTGATCCTTCTATAATTTGCATAATTTTAGACATCTCCTTTATTTTTGTAGATGGGAACAATAATGCTCTTTTGCTAATTATTTGGCATTTTCCCATTCTTTAGAATTTTTCTATATAATTATATCAACCAAGAAACTTGTCTATTACCACGTGCTTTCCAAGCTTCTATAGCAATATCATTTGGTTCAATAACAATTCTATTTTTTATGTTTGATAAGGTTGGTTTCATCTTAGAGAAGAAAAGTTCATTAACCAAATAGAATTTGGTTCTTCTTCTTGGATTTCTTCTCTTAGAAATTTTTCATTTAATAATTCTTGAAAATAATTTTTCAACCTATTCAAAATTTCATTATCTTTTACCAAAATTCTTTGATGTACCTCCTTCATGTATTCAACATGATCAATGTTTTAACTTTTCTTGTTTTTCATGTTTGCTAATTTATAAATAGATTTTTCTCCTTCCTTTCTTTGTAATTTCTCATAAAATCTATCTAAGACCTTATGTTTTTCTTTTGATACTACTACAATTACCTTCCTTTTTTACCATTTTGTATATTAGCCTATTTTTTTTATTCCCACTTTGTTGCCATTTCTTATAGTATTTTTTCTTATTTTGGATAAGATGTTGCACTTCAACACGCTACCAACATGTTTCTTTTGGGATGTTTCTTTTCCCTTTTGTTTCATCCAAAATGTTATCGTTAATTTTCTTATGAAACTTTGAATTAACTCCAAATTAAAGTTGTAGAGCAATCCCAATTCTAGATGTCTTTTTGAATCAATTGTTATTTCAATAAGATGATGTTGTCTTCCTTCAAATTCCACCATTTTATGAATTTAATTTCTTTTTTATGCTACCTTTGAACCCTCATATAGTTAAATTCATGACCATTAGTTAATGCTAAGTTGCAAGACACTCTCCAAGCATGATCTTATAGTCTTTGCACATGACCTAGTCTCTTTTTTGAATCAAGAAATAATGAATTTGTGTTTTATTCATACCACTCATATATGTAATTAAATTTTTTTTCCTCTTCTATAAATAAGCATTTGCAATTACAAGGTCACAAACACTTTCAAATTATAAAAATGAATCTCCCATATCATTGTGCTCCTCAAATTCATGTCCTTCATGAATCCTATCATCCCATTTTCATAGATCCAACATGATCATTAAAATCCTTTTCAATGAATATGCTTTCTTTCAGGAAATTCCTTGAAGCATTAGATTCATAAAATACCAAAAATCTTTCCTATTGGAATTTTCTAGGTCAATTTATGAAGCATATACATTGATGGTGTTGATGATCTCATTTCCAAGAATAAGTTTACTACTCATAATTTGATCACCATGGTGGTGTACTTGTATCACTTTATCTTTGACAAATTTATCAACGATGATGCACACTTAATTTTAGTGATTTTTTTCTTGGTTAGAAGAGTTTTTAACCCTCACCTAAATCTTTAGCTTTCTCTCTTTTCCATCTTATTTCTTGGAGGCAAAAAAGGTTGATTCTTTACCATTTTATGATACTAGTAATTTTATATAACTTTTAATAAGATCAAATCCCTGTCTAATTTCTAAAACATTTAGGTGATGAAATTTTACATCATTTCTAGAGGATTTCCTAGTAAGTCCTTACTTATTTTCCACAAAAACCAAGTTTTGTAACTACTACACATCACATCTAGGGAATGTCATAACATTTGTAAAATCTAAAAAAACTCATCCATGAGTACTATTTTCATTAAATCTATAGTTTTTCATTAATTTTTGAAAATTTTAATTATTGTTTATATTCTAAAATTTGTATAAATATGCTTAAACCAAAGTGAGGTATTATTGTTATTGAACAAGAATTATTTTTTCAAAAATGCTTTCATATGAAAATTACTATATTTATAAGTCTCTTACTTTTTAATAGTATATTAAATTTTGTTAATTTATAAAAAATGATACATAATTGATAAGTCATGTAGTGATATTTGGCAAGTTGATTATGGTGGCTTGGATGATTTGGACTTGTGTAAAGAAGATTAGACAATGAGCCTAGCAATAAAGACTGCAACAACACTAATCCACAAAAGCCATCAAAATAAAGACAAAAGAATACATGGGAAAAATGATTAAATATTATTTAAATATGCTACAAATAAACAAGGATTTATCTCTTCATAAATTTAAATGGTGAAAAAGAACTAATGTAGCTAATTCCATTTTGTTGAAATAAGACCTGGATAATAATGATGATGATGATTGTGAGCCCTAGACTTGGGAAGTATCATGCACATCCTATGTTTATAGTTCTAGTATGCTTAGTTGAGGTTTGTGTCTCCCAAATATGCATCCTTTCTTATTATTTAATATTTCTAGGTTTTCAGCATGTCTTAAGTCATTTAGGATTTTTTGGACTTCATTTGGGCTTTTGGAGATTTCTTGGGACATGTATTCTTGGTCGATGTTTTTTATGGGTCCTTTGGTTTAGTGAGTGGGTTGTAGGAGTGCACACCTCCTATGTCAACATAGGGGCATTAAAACACATTGTGCATGAGACAAATGCAATCATCACTACTAAAATTAGCTTGAATTGTAACTAGAAACAACTAGGATTTATTGATGAGCTTTCATTAATGTCCAGGTATTAATGAACTTCAATTATTTCATTGTAAAAGCTATAAATACATGGATTGAGTTCTTTTCACATAACTTTACACACTTAAATATTTTTCATTTTTGATATGCTTTTGGCATCTAGTTTATATGAAGAGCTCCTCCTCCTTTTGGTAAACATGATTTCATTCTATTTTGTGTGTTTTGAGTTGTTGCTTTTACAAGTGTGGATAGAATCTATTAGAATGCTACCTTGGTTTCGTAGGCCAAAACCATTTGGTTGATGCAGAGTCCATTATCCTGCATTATGAATAAAGCTCATCACTTTCCATATGTTTTATGACTTGGATTCATTAAACCATAAAAATACCAAAAACATTTTCTTATAGATCTCACAAATTAATTAATTGGTATCATGTCCATGTATGAGTATTGCCAGTTATCCTACTAAGGATTGTAATGTAGGTGTGTTATTTATTAATTTATTCTCATATTTAGAAAATACATAAAAATTATAGAATATAAAATTATAAATATTCTCTCTCATGTATTATATGTGTCATATCTCTTTTACATTTATTAAATGTAATGATATACATGAGTATTATTTGCAATTCATGTTAACATTGTCTTTGAAAGTTTTTAACTAGATCACATTACATTCCACATGATATAGTCCCATTGACCATGACTAGTGAGATCCCTATCATTGATGCCATTTCTATAGAAGACATTGGTGAATTTTAATGAAATACTTATAAATTAACAATTTTCTCATTTTAGTTGTTGATTTTGTAGGAAATAAAGAATTGAAGCAACCATGGATAAATTGAATAATGAAAATAAACTATAAAAGAAACCTCAATTGATCCAAATTACTTTAAAAAATATGGTGAATGAAGCTACATCTTCAATTATAGTGAAATTTCATTATGATAAACTAGGATGATGGCATGATGCACAAGGATAATTTTGCAAAGAATTTAGGAAAGCTACACCTACCACCTTTGAGAAGTCTTTGTCTAATAAAGGCTTCATCAAGGATGTGATAGATTATAAACCCATCTCACCCTAATAATTAAAGTATGTTACTCATATGAAGTAAGAGCTTTATGATATGATTGTAGAGCAAGATGAAAGACCACCAAAAAAATTCATGTTGTAACTTGTAAACCTTCACTAGTTAACTTGAGGAAAGATTCTATTGTAAATGTGAGGTTTGTGGTACATGAGTTGAAATCTTGCATCCTTTAATTTTTGGGGTTGAAACATGCCTCATAATTGCTATTGCCTCACTTCCCAAGTGGAAAAAGTAATGTCATGTCTATATTTGGTGTTGGGAAGGCTAAAAATGCCTTAGGGACCATCAAATTTGGCATTTTCATGGTTTTTTGTGGTGGTATGGCCTCAGCTACACTAAAATCACCTACACCTAGCATTGATGGTGTTGGGTTTTCCGTTTCCCAACAATTTCTAGTATAGTTGTCATAAAATTTAACATGGGAGATACAAGGCCAACGTTAGAGTTGTTGGATTTTATAGTTTCCCAACAATGGCCAATGTAGTCATTACCATTTCCTATAGTTGCAACACATCCAACATAATCAACACAACTTTTAGTAGTCTTCACATGGCTATCATAGTTAAGGTGGAGCCAACATAGTCACAAAAGTTTGTTTATTATTTTTAGCATGCAGATGGGTTTTTATGTCTTTGATATATCAAAACTTTCCATAAATGGTCAACTACATTGGAATAATAGCTTGATACACCTACATTCAACATCAATCTATTAATAATCATGGTAGAAAGTTTGATCATGAAATCAACAATATTTAATCCTATAAAAGCCAAACTCAAATGTATTATTGATGTTTTGAAAAATTTTTCCTTTCTAAACATTATTGCAATCCATACCACCATAGCAACCTTGATTATTCAAAACCCATTTTGGCATTTGTAAGACTTTTGGAAAGTAATTGAAATTTACGTAACCACTAGAGACTTTTAGTGTAGCTTCATTTCCACCAAAGTCAAACATCATTATGCACACCATTAACATCAAAAAGTTATAGATCCAAGTAAAAATCAACAAAAAGCTTTTGATGATTAGGGGGCAGGGGGGGGGGGGTGTCGGCCCCCAAAAAGAGAATTTTATTAATAGAAAACAAAATGTAGTACATAAGCAACTTTCAGACATACAGAGTGAGGAAATGAGGGAGAGACCATGATGATTGAGACTATTAAAGAGGAAACATACTAAACTTAGCATTCCACTGGGAATGTAAATGCAATCTCGAGGTCAACCATTCGCTGAAATGTGTGTAACTTTTCCTGGATGTGGACGGTCGGAAGAGAACAAAGGTGGAAGAAAGAGGACAAGGCCGACTAGTGTAGAGAACTGTGGCTTAATTTGGAGACTTTCTTCGGAAGCGAGGCCTAATGATGGTGATTATTTGGATCTCCGAAATTACTCCATGGCTGCAATAAGAGAAACAACTGATTAGCATTCATCTTGAATTTTGGGGCTTGAGATATAATTTGGAAGTGAACATGCCGTAAAATTTGCATTTTTTCCGAAGTAGTTAGCTGTAAGGGGTTTGAAATAATTGTCTTTTGAAAATGTGTGGTACATCTACGTTTCCAAATATTATATAAGATGATGGGCCTAAGGATCTTCCATATGAAATGAGAGTTTTTGGACCTGATAGGTAAGAAACCAAACATTACAGCCTCTTGTGTAAGAGTGCAAGAGGGAAAAACCTTAGAGGCCCATTCCCATGCATGCTGAGCAAATGGGCAAAGCCAAAAAACGTGGACAAAGGTTTCAGGGTCATTACATAAAGGGCACTTAGGGGAGTGAATCCCAAGGTATGCTAAACGTTTCCCGATTGGGAGACCTTGATGAAGAAAACACCAAAGGAATTGTTGAATTTTAGGAAGAGTCGGGAGATGCCAAATTTGGTTGAAAAGAGAGATCCAAAAATCCTCAGTTTCTTGTTTATTCCAAGATCGATTACAACGTAGAATGACTTCGGAAGAATCGTGTAACAATTGGAAGGGAACATGTGGCCGATAAGGAAAAATTTTTGACCCATTAGACCAATAGAGGCCATGAAATAGACCTTGGATAGCACCATCAAGGCGTAAAGATTGATGAAGAAATGTATGTAACTGGTGAAAGCAAAGCCTCATTGCTTTCGAAGCGCCATATAGGTTTTCGAACGCTTCCCAAGAAATCCATTGATTAGCAAGGCGAAGACAATTGAGGGAAATCACTCCCTTCCGGTACCAAATAATGGCTAATCTTGCGTTAGTAATGGCAAGAGGGGAAGGGGTCAAGGGTAACCACCAAGGGCAAAGCATGGGAAGGAGAGTAGGGTTAAGATGGATATTAGACCAATTAATATGATGGTGGAGAACTTGCCAAGCCTTCCATATGCTTTTGAATACATGGGAACCAGGAATGGAGATAGAATGAGGAGAGAAAATCCAATTAATAGGATGGATGGTTTTCCAAAAAGGCTTATGTTTAGGAAAACTTTGATGAAGCCTTAGCTGGAGAAGATTTCCAATTATGTCAGAGGTGTCCAGATGTTGCACAAGCCACTTAGCTACTAAGGTGAGTCCCTGTTTGTATGAATTCAACAGTCCTAATCCTCCTTTGTTTCTAGGAAGAGTGACAATGTTCCATGCAACACGATGAAAACCACGCTGGGAATCTTTAGATGACCACATGAAGTCTCGAAATAATCGCTCCAAGTTTTGATAGGCTGTGTGGGAAGGAGCCCAGCATGAGGAATAATATACATGGGTAGAAGCACAAATGGATTTACAAACAAGATATTTTCCTGCCAAGGTAAGGGGCTTAGTCTTCCACTTTTTAGTTTTCTTACGAATACGAGAGATAACTAGCTCCCACAATGTAGAAGTAGGACCACGAAATCGAAAAGGGATTCCCAAGAGCTTCATGATCTCATGGTCTTGGATTAATTTCCATGGATAGGTGGGGAGTTTACTATAATTGTTATGAAAACTATATACAGAAGATTTAGACCAATTAATGGTAGAACCAGAGAGAGAACAATATTGCTCTACTTGGGCTAAAAGACGTTTAACGTTATCGGTTGTATTTTGGATTAGAAAAAAAGAGTCATCAGCAAAATGCATATTAAGCAGTTGATGTTGAGGAGAGGAAAAGTGCATGCCATATAGCATACCTGAGTGAATATCGTGGTTAATTTGATGGCAAAGGAAATCCGCAGCAATTATAAAGAGATAAGGGGCAGGAGGACAACCTTGTCTTACTGATCTATGAATTGCAAAGGGGGCGGTGATGCCAAAGGTGGTGGCTATTCTTGCATTAGCATCTGAGAAGAGACATTTCACCATATGAAGATACTTGGGGCCAAAACCTAGTTTTGACATAGTTTGAAGGATGAAGTCCCACTTAATGTTGTCATAGGCCTTAGCATAGTCCAATTTCATCAAAAGGATGTCTTGGCCATCATCCTCAGCCCACTGCAAACCTTCCCAAGCAGCCACAACATTATCTAAGATTAGTGTTGGAAGTACCTAGATCATGGAGTTTGACTGCAGAACATAACCTTCTAGCTTCAATAGGCTTCAAGCTTCATTCAAAAAAGCTTCTTGTGAATTTAAGCACCTAATTTGTACTTTTGGAACTCTACACTTTCAACACTTTTTCTATTTCAATAAAGTTTTTAGTTCATTCATAGTGCAAATTTACTTTTAAGTTTAATTTTATATTTAATTATTTTCATTTGAATCTATAATTCCATTCCTATTTACATTTTCTATGTTTCTAGGTGATTGACCAAATCATCTAGGGTGCTTCAAATCATATTTTTAGAGGCTCTTAGGATCTAAAGTTAAACTATTGCACCAGGAATTTTTAGTTCTTCCAGTGGCCAAATTTTCTAGGTGCTTTAGTCTTTGGTGCTAGAAGGAAGGCTTCCACCTAAATTCTTAGAAAAAAAAAACATTTTCCAAACATTTTTCAACTAGTTTTCAAAACTTTTTCAAACATTTTCCAAAATAAGGTCTTCTACATTTTGAAATCTAAGACTTACAAGCATCTACCCATAAAACCAACGTTGATATTCAAATTCCCATAACTAAATATTTAGTGTAGTTGTTGTGGGTTATTTGGGTTTCTACATCATTTCAAAATAGTTTTTGGACTTTCTAAGACCAACATGGTCACACCTAAACTTGTAAAATTCACATTTGGGATATCCTAGAAACCAACATAGCCCCAACTCAAAACCCAAGTACATCTACTATGAAATTCTATAGGAGAACTAGCATAGGCACTACCAATACTCTAGCATAGTCCTTGGAAAAGCCAAAATTTTTATATTTAATCTCTTAATACCAACATAATTCCTTCAAGTGGAGAAATTCCTAGCCTGGTTTTTCCAAGTGAAAATCCATTTTCCACCACCTACCTTGGCATTGTTGGCTGGGAAATATAGTGGTCTACTATACATCCTCTAGCATAGACACTATTGGAAAAGCCAATGTAGTTGATCCTACCAACATTTACAACTTTCACACTTTCCCAAGTGTAGAGCACATTACTACCACTACAACCTACACCACACCTAGAGTTATAGTTTATATCATTTTCTAGCTATGCCCCTTTTGGATCTTCAACAATTCCTTTTACTAGAATTTTGATTTTAAAAAATCAAAATTTAAAATTTACTAAACCATTTTCAAACTAGAAAACATGTTTTTTAGCCAACCCACCATCTTGCCCCTCAACTTAATTGATATGACATCTAACCAAGATGCTGTGAGGGTCTATTACCCTAAAGAACCTACCATGGCTAAACATAGATAGTCACTTAGGCTGAGAGGACAAAGCCTAGATTTTGTAGTCATTTAATAAAATTATTATAATTTTATTTGTGCTAAGATCTAGGTAGGCTTGCTCATCCCATGGGTAGAGGTAGAGTCCAAACATGAATATGAACTTATTCACTTCAATGGGAAGGAATACATTCCTTCCCCATATGACAAGATAAAAATGTCTGATGCCCATACATAAATTTTTGCTCATCTAATAGATGTGGATGAGTAAGATAGGGTGTCAAGCTCTTAGGATCAGCATGAGGAACAAGATGAGTTCAAGGTAGAGCCCAAACCAAAAAATTTGATAAGATGCCTATTCCAACAATTAGCTTCCCATGCCATTGTACTCACCTCAGCCTCTCCTACCTCCTCCATGAGGTAAGTTCTTGAACCTTCATCTTCTCTTTATCCAACCATGTTTGGGCTAGAACTTGTTATAGTGGTGCATCAAGCACAATAAATGCCCCAAACCACATCCATTTTCTCATCCATGTCATTTACCACATAACTATGGTGAGCTCACTCATCACTGGTGCTTATCACCACCACTCATCCCTTGTCTATAATAGTAGATCCCATAGTGGAACCCCAAATAATTTAAGGATCACAAACACCCTTCATACCCTTTATTCCCTAAGTACCTACTCCAATTTCATTTTTACTATTTCACCAGCTTACAATTGCAATGACCTAGACTTGCCCTTTTGTGCTAGAACCTATCGCAAGGCCAATGTCTTCCAAATCATACTGTAGCCATTTGTACAAATGCCACAACCTACTAGGATGCCCCAAGGCTTGGATCAAGCATTCTAAATGATCCAAGATGTTATGGAAGTGATGGAACGTGATATCGCATGGGTCGCGATATTGCGTATGCGATATCGCATACGTGATATCGCGTCTTCCCCTGCGATATCATGTACGCAATATCACAGTCTGCTGCCAGTTCTATAAATAAGAGGAGGATCTCCCTTATTTCACATCTTAGGTTAGATTGTAGCTAAACTATGGTAGTCTGATCCCTCCAGAGATAGATTATTTTCCAATGTCTGCCAGCAGTGTGGTGAATGTAATTGTACGACATCCTTTATTCGAGTGTGATGTACTTGGACACACACATGACCAAAAATAAAGATTGAGATTACCTCATCATTATAGCATTCACTTTTTTTATTTATTTAATTAATTTTTATTTACTTCTTTCCTAATTAGTCTCCCTCACCCTTATCTCCTAGCAATGTAGAATGAGTACGACTTGATTACGAGCATTTAAGTGTGACTACTTGGTAACCCAGTAGCATACCTAGGATCTACACTTGGTAATCCTAGTGGTAGTCATGCACGAAGTCCAAGATGTGTACAGATAATCAAGGAATGGATGGCCATCACACTTAGGCTAGTTTAGATTCTCTCTTACCCTTTTCCTCCTAGCTTAGTTAATCTTACTTTCTATTGCCTTCAGGAGTAGCATTAGATTAGGAAACCCATCATACACCAAACTTTGGACTAAACCATACATGACAAATATAATACTAGTCCAGGTGGGAAGTCACGAACTACAACCTAAGGATAACTATCTAGGTGCCACAACTAGTCTGTCTACGGAGTTCAACCGGATCACACGTGAGAACACTCGTATTTGTATGGTTGAGTGTAGGGATACCTCGCTACTCATCATTGGTGCCATTGCCGAGGATGGTGCTAGTTATCTAGATTAGTTATATCATACAATGTTTCTATAAAGAACTTAATGATATATCTCTTAGAAAGATGTAATTATAAAAGTCACATAAATTCACACACAAAAATGCCTCTCCTACAAGATTATAATAATGCCACACCTAGTGAGGAAGTTCATTGGATAACCAACGAACTATATAATGATGAAGATTGGAGTACACAAACTGAAGTAAGGGTTTCTTATAAACATGAATGAAAACAATGTCATCACAACGCATTAAAGAATAACTTACAAGATGACGATGAACCCCCACTGGCCACTACAAGCTTAATGTAATTACATGAAGCCGTTTGAATCTCTCGTAGGCATCGTAAAGAGAGCCATCTACCCAGGCTCAATTTAAACAACTTCCCTAATTTTTCAAGAGGCTATGAATTAGACCCATATCAACATTTACAAGCCTTCTACAATGCCTGTGCATGGAACAACATTGATAACAGGTGGCAAAAACTTAAGCTCTTTCCCATGACACTCGTTGACCAATCAAAGTATGGTATTGATCATTAAAACCAAATTCAATACGACATTGGTCAACAATGGTAGAAGTATTTAACGAAAAATATCAAACCTATGCAAGAGTGTCAGCCTTGAGGAAACAAATCCAAGGATGGAAACAAGCACAACATGAACCCTTGGAAATGGCCGTAGAAACATATTATGCATTGTTAAACAACTGTCCAGGCCATGGGTTTTCTGAGGAAAGGCTAATGTACCATATTATTGATGGGCTACATAATGAAACAAGAGAGACCTTAGGAATGTATGCCTAAGGTCAATTATATGAACTGTGAACTCATCAAATCCAAGAGCTTATTAAGCAGGTAGCCAAAGAAGAAGTAGAATTGACTAGATGGGAGAGTGTTGAAAAACATTAATAGGACCAAAAATTCAACTTAACAAAGGTCCATGATCATAAAAAGGAGAAGTCAACCAATCACAAGGTGAAAGAATCATTAGAAGAACCTGAGGCAAAGATTAGTAAGATGTTGGAATGGATGTATCAAAAGTGTGGAGAATTTATCAATGTTATTGGAGATAAAGTTTTGACAACCCAAGAAGTAGGACAAAAAATTAGATAATCAAAAAGAAGGGATAAAGAAAATCAGAGTTCAACTGCTAATCATACGTATGAATGAAACATATGCATGTACGATTACCCCAAGGGCCAATTCCCAATATTGTTACATTTACATGAGCATTGAGATAATACATTACATCCAGAGTTCATATAGAGATACAATGTTTTCTCATAGTGGCAAAAATCCTAGTCGTGGGGGAGACCACCACTAGATTGGAGACACCCTTCATATCCTCTAAATCCAAATGCTTATCTTGTTCAACATCGTTTTTCTCCAACTGGGCCAACATACTCTATCTCACCACAGCACCATTCTTCTCAATACTATCAGCCCATGCCTCCAACATAGCCACCACCTTGTGCACCTTATACTCTTAATCTTCAAGATTCTCATCCATTCCATCCTTCTACATCACCACCAACTATTCCTAAGGTGCTTGCACCATAGCAACAACCTCTGAATACTACTTGTGCTCCTGTTTCTAACAGTAGTGAAAAGCCTCCTCAACATCAAAAGCATCCTTTCTTTAAACACAACCGTAACAAGGAACAACAAAATTCTGAGGCCATTGCATCTTCCAACTCAGCACAGGTCCCACACTTTGGTGCATCCTTACCTTTGAACCCAATGCCTCATGTAACTCCATCAGGGCCACCAACTCCCACTCCAACAACAATTCAGCCCAATGAACACAACCATGGAGAGTGACAACCCAAACCTTGCATACCATCTAATGGTCTCAAACACCATAGTGGGTCAACTCGTTATCTGAGAACTACATCGTATAAATTTCTCCACTATGCTTATTATAACCCAGTGTGTGAAACCCAATGGGGTAAATATGACCAAGCCAGAATAGTTTCAAAATGCAAGGATCCCAATCATCATTTATTAATCCTTGCTGTCCTCAACCGTTTAGCTATGAGGGATATCCCTCATTCTAATAAGCAGGATTAATAACCACTTTCTATTTTCTTTAATTTTTCTATTTTTTTTCCAGTTTTTCATTTTTCAATTTCTTGTTTTATCTTTTTATCTTTTTATGTTTTTTATAAGTAATCTCATCTATGAATAAACACTCATGTGGATTGTTGGTTGAGGTTTGTTCTATGTTGTCGAGACTCGAGCGATCAATTATTTGGACAGTGAGCCCATTACACCCACTCATCCACTCTACAAATTAGAGGTTCTGTTTGAGGGTACAGTGATATTCTTGACATTTTTGAACCTTTAAATTAATTTTATGTTCATTGTACCTAGAATGAAGAAGGATGGACCAAGAGAAAATGATTAGGGTGTGACATCAAGGGGACTTGTGGATTCTCTTTGGTGACATCTGTGAGAGTTATCATATGACATGGTTGTACTAAGATCCTTGTAGATCTAATAAAAATTGGAGTAAGAGTAATCAAGAGGGCACTCAAAAATCCAATGTTGTTCTAGGGGGTCCCACTGGAAAGACATGCATTCATGTCTCAAGGTTGGAAGCTTCTATGGAGTCAATATTCAAAAAGAAAAAGAGAGAGAGAAAGAGAAAAAGAAAAGAAAAACAAAGTACCACCATACAAAAGTCACTCCTCCCTTGAATGAAATGCCAAGTGATTGTATGCCTTGTTGTCATGGTACTCTCGTAGTTGCTTATCATTGGATGAAACAATGTGATGTCACTGATTAGAAGGATGGACTTGGTCTTGATCTTGGAACGATGGGGTCATGACACCTTAATCATGCTTTACATGCAGGATTCACTATGCCCTAGGTTAGTTACCTCATGTCCCAATCTCTACAATCCCTTTCTCTAGTTTATCTCATCTCACTGTTTGTGTAATTGTAGTTCGTGTCTCTTGTAACATAGAATTATTACCTCATTCTAGTGATAATTACATGTGTGTGTTTTGTGGAATCGATGTAGATTATATTTAACCCTTCTAGTGGCCATGGACACTTTAAGTGTAGTTACACAAGGGCATTATAGGTTGGAACCTGCTTTGGGGAGGACCCACTTGTGTAATTTCTTGTAATCTTCACTAATGACATAGCTCACACATACCATTTCTTACCCTCGACATAATTTTAACAATTTTCTTTTCCTACTATTATTATCCCTATGAATTTCAATGTTTCCATGAACCATTACATACCTTTTTTCTTACCATCCAAGGTCTTATTGATAAATACCATACTATCATAATTTTCGTGCCTTTAGGACTAGTTGAATTACCTTGGAACCCTTGATAATAGCCAATGTCCTCAATTTACAATGTTTATTTCAAGAAAATCCCTTCAAAATCTAGTCTTTTTGTTGTTGTTCCTCACATCACTAGGGATGAGATATTACGTACACGATATCGCATCCCATGTGATATCACGTGTGCGATGTATCGTACACGATATTGTGTTCCTGCCGCCTATAAATAGGTCACCCCCCATAACACTTAGCATCACTTTGTCATTCACATGGGGGGATTTTTTGAAATTTTTCTCTGTGACTTGTGATTGAGTGACCCTTTCTTTTCTCACTATATCTCACTCACTGGTACTCTGATTTTAATTCCATTTGAACTTACTTGAACCTAGAGTGTTCAGCTTAGTCATGGGGGAGGGACACTTGCCAAAAAGTGCCTAACTTTTTTGAAATTTATCATCACCCAAAGGACATCAGCTAGGGTAATTAACTATAACACTTAGAATAATTGTGCCTAAAAATCATTTAATCCCTAGGTATACCAAGAAACTAAAATGGAAACCACTTAAGTCAGAGGACTCATTATTGCAAACTTTTGGGCACTATCCATGTGATAACATAAGATCATTAATTAAGGTAAGCAGTAAGATATAACTTAACTTCAAAAATAACCTTACTAAAGCTTGGCCCGTGTGATTGTAGATGGCCTTGAAATGTGGACAATAGGAGGGCCCTACCCAAGGTGGAAGCAAACGAGCTTGGAGAGGTGGAAGACAAAGACCTGCTAGACCACATGTAGAATAGGAGGAGCAATCATTCAGCATTCATCAAGATGAACCTCCTACTGGCAGAAGGAGGAGCTGTTGTAGCACCTGAACTAAGACAACAACTCACATTTCACCAAGATTGTATTTAGGCTATCCATGAGAAGTTCACATTTGCTACGGTGATTGTGGAATTGAACTTTGAATCATTCGCAAAGTTCGCTCTTGAGGTCGTTAGGGATCACCTTAAAGGATCTCCCTTATGGCCTATCCTCTCTGAAAGCGGTGCTTGGTACCTAGGAGAGACGTACCAATTTTGGCACAATAGGGAGCAAGGCACCACTATTAATATTTGTGGTTTGACAGTTGAATTCTATGTATAGGCCATTTTGAAAGTGTTAGACCTTTTGAATACATGGCCCTAGGTTGCTCGGCCATCCACCTGTTTAGACCCCAATGTGCGAAAGGATTGGTTGAAGAAGGCTTATGATAGAGATAAAGAATTTGGTGAATTGACGATGGAAGAGAGGTTTTACTTCAAAATCAGAACATATCACCTCTTCCCCACAAAGGGCCTCAAAAGAATATCAACGTATGCAGCTAGAGGATGTGTAGTGTTGATGGGGAAGGTTAACACTAACCTACCCCATCTATATTTGATGGAGATCTTGATGTGGTTTGAAGAAAGAAAGATAGGGAAGATGGTGCTACCTTCCCCCTATCTTATTAGAAAGCTTTGCCAACGTGCTAGTATTTGGGGATACACCAATGACATCCTCCAAAAGGCCCAAACTACTTCATATGCTGAATTAGTAAAGGCGCTAGCTCCAAGAAAAAGCACTGGCGAAGATCTGGGACTAGAATAAGAAGAATAACATATGGCTAGACCTAGTCAACCTCTAGCCATAGGTCCTAGTCAACAACAAGAAGGAGGAACTAGCACAGGCCACGATCAGCCACTGCCGCTGCAAGACTACAGATCGTTGATGAGCCATCTTAGGGCCATTGCTGAGATGGACAGTTGGGGAAGTCATGATGATGCAAACCTCTTCTGCATCATTGATGATGCTAGGAAGCCTACTGTTTCATTAGATCACACAAGGGGTGAAGTCTCCATTCACACAAGAAGAGGGAAAAGTAGATGATCACAACAGATCTCAGGAAATGCGACATCTTTCCAGGTGCAGTTAGAGATTGGTGAAGGGGCCACCGTGATAGTCATGCAACACCAGAATGCCATGGGAGTTGTAGAAGTGGTCACAGATCACATTAAAGAATCCTTCAATGTACCTGTTATGACACTGGTAGATCTCTCAGGAGCACGAGATGCTCAAACTTTGGCTAGAACCTCAATGACTCCTGTGGAACATGAGGATGCACTTGATCGATTGCTTCAAATAGGACAAGTAATGATGTCCCTATTTGACATCCCTTAAGATGTTACAAAAATTCAATTAGACCTCATTTCCATAAAGGGAAAGCTGGTCTTAATAGAGATAAGGGTCGAGCATGCTAAAGCTAAGGTGCAAAAATTACAAGAGAAGCTCGTGGCCTTACAAGTAGCATAGCGGGACCCTCTGCAATTTGTTCCCGCAGACCAACTAGAAAAATTTAGAACCAAGCAACTAACTAAATTAATAGAGGAGAATAAAAGGGTGGTGGATGAAAAGGAGAAGGTTTTTTGGGATGCCTTTGCAACACAGGCGCAAACTCATAGGCATCTTAAGGCACTCAAGGCCTTGCAAGAAGAAAATAAATAGCTTGCGACTAACAACCTTTAGTTGACCACTGTAGAAAAGTAAAAGAATGTTATTGATGAAAACTTTCATCAACTATGAGAATAATTCATCCAGGTCAACTGAGACGTAAGCTGTTTAGCCAGAGAAAATCAAACCCTCTCGATGGAGGAGGTATCCACCATTCGTCAAAAGTCGACGATTGAGATACGGACGTGGCAGAATGAGGCTAAATGACATGAAAAGTGGAAGGATAACTTTCACGATCAAGTGGTGATGTATAAATAGATCCTTGAAGAGGAGATCCATATGGCCAAGGCCCAAATCAACACTATTAGTGCTCAACACACTGATTGGCGGGCCATATTGGACACATATGCCTTCAAGCACCAAGCGGAAGTTAAGAACCGGGACTTCCAGATTCAGGACTTAATAGAGTACATGGAGTTGGAAAATCTCAAATATGCCAACCTTTCCATGTTAATATTAGGGCACCTAAGGTCAGATCTTGAGCAATAGGTAGCAACCACCCACATCAAATAAGAAGTAGAATTTGGAGAATGCAAGAAGCTATTGGAAAAAATAGATGTTGCAAATTTTGAACTTGAGGTGGTAAAAGCCAGCTACCAAGGATAGAAGGATGTCACAATTGACTTGGCTCAATGGCTAATGAACCTTCATGAATATAAGAACAGAGCTAGAGCCTATGAGGAGGAACGACAGGTGTTCGTGGCTTGGTATGTCAAGGCCAACCAAATGTTCCTGCAACTACCCTATCTGTGGGAGGTGCCAACTCCATCAAACATTGGAACATTAGCATGGATGGCACAAGACCCTCAGACTAAAGAGGAGAAAATCCAAGCCATACTTCATCATCATCAACCTTCAAAACTTGGAGCACAAGACAAAGGGAAGGCCCCAATAGAGGAGCCACCACTACCAGGAACTACATGAGTTCCAAATTTTTGTAGTTGTAGCATATTTTGTGTGTTGTGTTTTCTTCCCACACTGCAGCATCATCCCATTTCTTTTCCCATCTAATAATCTCATACCTATCCTCTGTGTAATCACTGTAACTCGAGGATGAATTTTTATTTAGTTGTGGGAGTATGATGGGATGCGATATCACATGGGCCACAATATTGCGTTTGTCGCAATATCACATCCCCCGCGATATCGTGTACGCGATATCACGTCTTCCCCTACGATATCATGTATGCGATATTGCAGTTTTCCACTAGTTATATAATAAGAGGTGGCTCTCCCTTGTTTCACATCTTAGGTTAGATTGCAGCTAAACTTTGGCAGTTTGATCCCTCCAGAGATAGATTATTTTCCAGTGTCTACCTGCAGTGTGATGAATGTAATTGTACGACATCATTTATTTGAGTGTGACATACTTGGACATGTACATGATTGGCAATAAAGGTCTAGATTACTTTGTCATTGCAACATTCACTTTGTTTATTTATTTATTTAATTTTTATTTACTACTTTCCTAATTAGTCTCTCTCACCCTTATCTCCTAGCAACGCGGAATGGCTACGACTTGATTACAAGCATTTAAGTATGACTACTTGGTAACCTAGTAGCGTACCTAGGATCTGTGCTTGGTAATCCTAGTGGTAGTCATGCACAAAGTCCAAGACGTGTAAAAATAATCAAGGAACGAATGGTCATTACACTTAGGCTAGTTTAGATTCTCTCTTATCCTTTTCCTCCTAGATTAGTTAATCTTACTTTCTATTGCCTTTAGAAGTAGCATTAGATTAGGAAACCCATCATACACCTCACTCTGGACTAAACCATACATGACAAATATAATACTAGTCCAGTTGGGAAGACAGTGAACTGTGACCTAAGGATAACTGTCTAGGTGCCATAACTAGTTCGTCTAGGGAGTTCGACCAGATCGCATGTGAGAACACTCGTATTCATATGGTTGAGTGTAGGGGTACCTCGCCACTCATTAGGAAGAGTTATGAAACCTTAAGGCTTTCATAACCCAGATGGTGAAGATCATCGATTTCTATTAGGATGATCCAATTATTCCTACAATCCCATAAATAACTCTTCAATTGAGCATCCATATACCTTACTTCAACAACTACAATGGTGAAGGTGATCCTAATGCATACCTTATCACATTTTATTTCAAGTGTTTTTTGTTGCAAGCTTGGCCACATACTATAATGTAGATCAAGAATTACTAGAAAAGTTTTGGACTAGTATCATGCACTATCAAGAGGATACATATCCCCACTTTAAGACTTAATTTCATATCTCATTAACCATTTCAAGTACAACTTGAAACCTAACATGACTCTTTACCAATGAATGAAGGTCAAGAAAGGACCCCTTGAGACCATACAAAAGTTTATACAATAATGAAATGCTCTTCTAAATGAGATTCCAGCACCAATAGCTAAGACTCACCTTCTCACCATATCCAAGAAGGTTTTTAATAATTTTATTAAGTAAAAACTTTAGTATTTGGACCCATGGTCACTTAGCAAAACATTTTCACATACCAATAACATAGAGGATGTCACTGAGGGTAGTCATGACTTGGCCTATGTGGCCTATAAAAATCAACATGTAAGGATGGATAACAGTAAAACCAAGTAAGAGCATAAAAATATGGCTATAGTAACAAAAGAATCAAAATAAGTAGAGAGGTTGGGCTCACCAACTTGCAACACATCTTTAGAATTATCATAACCATCCACTTCATATGCCCCAAATCAACCAAGACCAAACTTTGGGTGGAAAGATAGGGCTAAGTACACATGGTTTCCTTTAAAGCCCTTTGAGCATTTATAATAGTTGCTTAAAAATAGCTATATACAACATAAGAAACTATTTAAGGAAGCTTGTAAGAGGCATGATTGTCTTTGCAACATAGCTAGAGATTCAACAATGGCTACCAAAGATGATCTGAAGCTACCAAAGTACTTTAGGCTAGATACATTTTGCCATTGTAATCAAATGTTTGGTCATGACTCCAATTTTTCCTATCATTAAAGAATGACCTCCAGAAGATGATAGACCATGGAAAGTTGGTGTTGAATGAGCCCAACTCTCCAAGCACCAATAAAAATTCTTACACTATAGCCTCATTAACAAAAACTAAATGGTCTAATGCTCCCATGAATCCATTTTTTATCACAATACAACTGTAGCCCTAAAAAGAAAAGCCTAGAGAGTTCTTCATCATATGGGTATCACCTCCTTTAACCCCTAATAAGCCTTTCATCATACATGTCCCACCTTCAATGGCATCAACTTCACAACCAAGACCATGAATTACCAATCCTTCAAAGCCTAAGGGACCATTTATTATTCGAGTCCCTCCACCTTCAACAAGCAAGACTATAATAACCTATTATCAAAGTTAGTGGTCCACAACTCAGAGGTTGGCAAGAAACCATCACCCTAGTGGTGATAAAAATAACCTATCATCAAATCAAAAACTAATCCCAATAAAGGTGGTCAGCAATAGAAGGCTTCAAAGTTAACTAACTCACTAAGTCTACATCAAGGCCAACTACATCTCATGGATAAGGATCCCAAGGCACATGCATCAAAACCTAAGTCACAAAATTTGGGGAGGATAGAAGAAGTTAAAACCACTAAGACCAAAAGGATACACACCAAGTGGAAGAGCTTCCTTGCAACAATGGAGTAAGCCAAATGATCATTGAAACAAAAGAACATGTTGTTGAACTTGTATGACTTGTTCATAACTTCTCCAACTCATAGAGATGCACTAGCTTAGGTGTTAGCTTGTATCCCTGTGAGTAGAGACATGTCCACCAACAAAGAATCAATTCACTCTATCATAGAGAAATCTTTTCTTAGGGAAAACAAGCATTAATACATGCTCAAATTTTATGATAGTGAAGTGAAGATTGACTCTCAAAATGAAGAGGTGCTTTCCACTCCTCTTCTCATTACTATACATGTTGGTAAATATAAGTTCCATCATGTCCATGTGAATGATGAGGCGGTAACCAATGTGATACCATTTTTTTGTTGCTAATAAGCTAGGCTTAACTAAGAATATTGAAGAAACTACTATATTAGCACTAGAGTTATTTAATGACTCATAAGTAGTAGTGTGAGGTTTCATCTCCTTGGATTTTGTGGTTGGTGAGAAATTTCCTACATCCATCAACTTCCTAGTAGTTGAGGAGACACCTGGCCTTAACTTAATCTTAGGAAGGTCATGGTTAGCTAAGCTTTGTAGAATCTCATCCCTTATATATCAAGAGATTCACTTTCCCTAGGAGGAAGGAAAATTTGTTATTCATAGATATAATGTGTTGCTACCTTTAGTTAACTATGTCAACATTGATCAAGGTTTAGAGATGGAGTCTCAAAAGGAAAGTACCAACACTTGAACTTAAGCCACCAAAAACAAAGATAACACTGATGCTAGCAATATCAACTCTACAATATGGAAGGATCAACGAAAAATGAATGTATCTTTCCATGTTAAAAAAGAGAGATAGTAAGCATAGGATCATGTCAAAGTGGCTCATTGATCTATTGAATATTAGAAACAAGTTCACAATAAATTTCTTGTCCCTTCTGTTGGCACATTTTGGCCATTTCATGGAACAGCGATATGAGATGATTGAAACCATGGCTCAAGTTTGAAGAATTCCACAATAGTTAACTAACCACAAAGTTGGAATAGAAATGAAATTCAAGAGGATGTAGTACAATGTTCTTATTGCAGCTACTCATGTTGTGGAATTGAATGTTTTAAAAATCAAGGGATGATGACATTACAATTGGGAATGTTGGCATGAGGGTTTATCTAGAGTCAAAAGAAAATGGTGTGTCAATTGCAGATATTTCTCTAGCTTATGGAAGGGTAGCCCTAGTTACTTTATCTGCAATAAAGACACAAGAGTTTCTTATTGGAAATCCATGGACATTTGATACTTTTGAGAATGCTTTCAAGGTGCTACAACAAGATGTTTCAATAAAAAATGATGCTCCTAGTGGCATGGATGAGTTCAGGAAATCATTGACATTGAGTTTTGTTTTCAAATTCTATCTTCGGGTGTCTAAAAAGGTCTATGAGAATTAGCAAGATGGAATAGGAGTGGGTCTTCCAGTTGCTCATTTCTCAGCAAAGTTTCAAGTTTAGGACTCACTGGTACAAAACTTGGCTGTGGAGAAGGTGGTTGTGGAGCATGCACTACTCTTGTGTCTCATTATGATCTAGAGAAACAAAAATCAATTCATCAAGTTTGGCTCTATTATACTCTATAGAGGGAATGCATGTAATTACTGTGGAGGGTGTAGGAAATCAACAAAAGCTTCATCCAATCTAGGAACTGTTGGCTAAATCTCATGGATCTCAATGTGGATTCTACACACAAAGAAGTAAAAAAATATATGAACGGTGAGACAGAAACCACTAAAACAAGAACAACCGGAAGAACCATATGCGTGTTTGGCCATGCGAATTTTAAAGATCTCCCAATAGGTGAAATCTGGAAAATTACAACAAAAGAAATCATATGTAAATTAATGCATTAACCCTTCATAGCTAAAATCCGTAAAAAAAAATTGGGCAAATCTACCAACGAAAATTTCCATGAATAGTTCCATGCAAAACCAAACCGAAAATGGGCACAGAAAGGAAAGGAAGCAGCGAAATCGTAGACGTAGAGGAGGCTGCAGTGAGAAATTGCAGTTCATTCAGTTTTGGTATAGAGCATAGCTACCATGAGGACACTAGAAACTTCTTGAGAGCCATGTCCGAACCACATCATGGACAACAATGGCAGTGCTTTCACCATGGCATAGGCACGATGTGCCAGGGCATGAGCACTGCTGGAAGGTTTGCAATTTTTGATGGCATTTTGCTGGCCACAATCGAAGGCAACGACAGAGGGGGTGGTAGCGGCACCAACACAACGTTGTCTATATCTATGCTGCCGTGTCATGAGGGTTCTAACAAAAAATTTTCACAACGCTGAAATTTTCCAGACAAACCAATAGCGGTGATCATTCTTGACTGATGGTGATCCTCTTCCTACGCTGGCGTCGCACCTGTTCGGCTGTCATTGCTTCTCTGCAATGGACCAGTCCCAAATCTACGAAAATAGCTAAAAATCAGGAAAAGGAAGCTGCCGAGGCAGATCTTGGCCATCAATGGCCACCACAAGGGGTACATCTGTCTCGCCATGTAAAACCCTACACAGGGGTGCTAGGGAATTTTTCGTTTGTTATTTGAGTCACAAAGGAGGTAGCAGCAGTGGTCAGGAAGCAACAAACAACTGATGATCCAAAATTCCACACGGACGCAGCCCCAGGACACCAAAGACATCGGTGCCATCACTGGCCTCAATGTCATGCACATTAGCAATGAACCGACAGCGGCAGCAATCGCGTACGGGCTGGAAAAGAAGACCTCGGGCCAGTCCAAGGTAGAGTAGTGGCAACAAAATGGAGGCCGAGCAATGGTGGAGGGTTTTGAAAATGTTGACGAAAAATGGTGGAGAGTTACAAGTGGTGAAGTGCAGCTTTTTGGTTTACACACCTTACTACCGAGTACCAGAAAGGAGGGCATTCACTGCTACGCTTAGTTCAAGATGCACAAATATTACACACTCCATGATTACTATCTCTATTGCTATGATTCAAATAAAATATTTTATGATTTAAAAAGGAAAAGATAGTTATGGAATCTTTTTGTAACATCCTATAAAGGGAGACATTTGGCTATTATTCCTATGGATGTTGTAACTTCCTATGATAGTTACAACTATAATATTTATAATTAATTTTAATTTGGATTATCATGAAGACACTTGTCAACTGTAGCCTTTTTTATCTCTATGGTGGTTACAACCATCCAAGATTTTTGTAACTTACCTAACTTGTTGGGCAAGTAACCTCCTAACTTGTTGGGCAAGTAATCTCCTAATTGGTTGGCCAAGTTACTTGGGAGAGAAGTTAGGTAAGATATTTTTGAATATGTAACTTACCTAACTACCTTTGAACCCTATAAAAAGGCTTCAGGGGTCAAGGGGAAAGGGTCTCATATCATCATCAATTGGAGTCTCATACATCACACTTTTGGAGATCACACTTTGGAAGGCTACTAGTTAGCACTTGGGCTCTTACTTGAAGACACACTTAGGGTCTTGAGAAGAGCATTTGTAAAGAAGATTGTTTGTAATATGGCTTGCTAAAGAAAAGATTTCAGCCTCTTTGTCATAGTCCTGTGAGTTATGTTTTATTTTTGTTTTGTTTAAATTGTTTAGCTAGTGGTTTAGATAGTATCATCCTTGGCAAGTAATTTTGGGATTTTTAGATTGCTCTTATTGTTCTTGTTGCCTAATATGAATTTCTATTAAAATTTTGCCATAGAAGTGCTTGTGTTTAAAAGCCTTAAGTACATTTTAGTAGTAAATTTTGTTATTGTACAACATATAGGAACTGCTATTGGGATTTTTGTAAGAGAGCCTCTACTTGTAGTCATGCCATTGAACAATTCAATAGTCAAGAGGGTTCAGAAAATATTTGGTATTTTGATGGGACCAGAATAGCTTCTTTTTATCTTTAAAGTGAATTTCTGTGGTATTTCAATCAGAAATTTTCAAGTCTTTCGAAGGTTCTATTGAATGAAATTGTTGACATCTATTATTTAACCAAAATGGAGTCTCGTACGTGGTAGTTTACGCAACAATTTTTGGTAGCATA